>LQRL01080165.1:3953-14021 GCA_001703475.1 Hydroides elegans | reverse complement strand
ATCGCAATTATATTTGGCATGCAGTTAGTATGGGTGCTAATAAAGGTTGGGATTGTAAATGAGCCATATCCTACCAGGGAAAATGGCCCAACTGGACTTTAAAAAATCCCCTATTAGCCCCTTCATAAATATAACCTAAGGGAGCTTGTGAGCACACTCAAGGCTACTATTCTTCACCAATCGCAATTATATTTGGCATCCAGTTAGTATGGGTGCAAATAAAGGTTGGGATTGTAAATGAGCCATATCCTACCAGGGAAAATGGCCCAACTGGACTTAGAAAAATCCCCTATAAGCCCCTTCATAAATATCAATTAAGGGAGCTTGTGAACACACTCAAGGCTACAATTCTTCACCAATCGCAATTATATTTGGCATGCAGTTAGTATGGGTGCTAATAAAGGTTGGGATTGTAAATGAGCCATATCCTACCAGGGAAAATGGCCCAACTGGACTTTCCCTATAAGCCCCTTCATAGGCGTTTTTTGTCCTCACTAGAGATTTGCTATCGTGGCTGAGGGCTTTGCATCTCTGATGCCTATGTTTTTTATTTTTGCAGGACACGTTTTTCTACTCTTTAGTATACGATCCCGGACAAAAGACATTATTAGCAGACAAAGGTGAAATTCGAGTGGGGTCAAAATATCAAGCAGAGGCAAATAAAGTACAATTAATCAAAAAAGGTAAGCTAAACTGTTTTCTCACTCAATTCTTTTTTCCGTTCAAAATATACCACCCATTTTCGGAAGCATTCATTGCAGCTGGTTTTGTCAAAGTTACTATGTACGTAAACATTCGCTTTGTGATTATCTTCTTAACCTCTTAGGTAATTTATGTAAAATAGAACAAGTTCTATTTTACATTAATTACGTTAGAGTTTGTAATGCATTAAGTCATGCAACAGCAAATCATAAATAATGTTTTCGGTTTCATTTCAGATGAAGAATATACGCGAAACTCATCAGATCTTGAAACACTAGTCTGGAGTCCCGAAACGGGGCTCTCCAATAAACAAATAGACCAATTCTTAGTCATAGCTCGGTAAGTTGAAGGTTGAAAATCGGATTTCGTTCTAAAGAATAATGAAACTATTTAAATGTAGTTCGTACGACCTCACTTGATTTAGCTACATTAAAATAAAAACAAAAAGAAGTGCGTAGACCTATACATTTGGATGATTCATTCACTCAAATTACTCTTAAAGCTGAATAAATGTAAATCGAAATATACATGTATTCTATTCCTTCGTCAACTCGTACGCCTGAACTTGAGTTGTATTGTGTCGCATAATATGATGAAAATTGTGCTATACACAAACAGGTCAGTAGGTACGTTCGCGCGGGCGTTGGACTGCACGAGCACCGTTCGTCAACCTAGTCTTCACATGAGCGCCGCGGCCGCCAGTCGCGACATCACACTGGTGAGTAGTACACAAAGTATTTTGTACCTCGAGTTTATGGAATGAATTATTATCAAAGAAGTATTTGTTTAGAATACGTTCAATACCAAATTAATGTACATGTACCGTAATTACCGGTGTATAACCCGCGGGTTATACACCGATTTTACAAACGAAACACCTGGGTGCGGGTTATACACCGGTGCGGGTAATACACCGAATTCGAAAACATAAATTGGTCATATTGAGATTTCCAAAAATTAGACATATCACAAATGTATGTTTTTGACTAACACCATTGGATGACGGCTTAGCTGAAGTACCAGAATATGCATTCCCTTATCAAAACCCCCTTATCATAGTGGGGTTTTGCTGTTACACAATCAGAATGTTCAGTGATGCTGAGAGATTAGCGAGCGACATTGAATAACAAGTGAGTAGCATTGATAAAATACTGGGTGACTCAGTCGGGTATTTGCTTTGTATAGGCTTATCATGTCAGATGCATTTACTGAAAAGACGATTTTGAGGTTATGACAGGTGGTGCGCGGACAGAATCCCCGGCGGACAAAATCCCTCGCGGACAAAATCCCCGCGATTTGGTCAGCTAGGACAAAATCCCCGCGATTTTTATGGACAAGTGGACAAAATCCCCGCAATCTTGATATATTAAAATATTAATGTTTTTAACAGATAATTTTAAAAAATAGATAAGCAAAGCTAATACACTTAACAACGCTCTGTTCATGGCATAACAGATCATTTTTGTTGCTGTGATCGGATTAGGTAGATGCATTAATGTCTAATGTGCTATTGTGTGATATTTCGTGACTTCAAATACAAAGCTCCTCACATAGAAACACATTGATCCTTAATCCGATCGCAGCAAATCGAGTGATATGCTACACATGATAGAACTTATAGCTGAGTGTTATAACTTAATATTTATTATATATCCGAAGCGATAAAAAGTATTGTTGAAAATTAAAGAATATCAAATGCGGGGATTTTGTCCACCCCGTCAAAAATATCGCGGGGATTCTGTCCTAGCTGACCAAATCGCGGGGATTTTGTCCGCGGGGGATTTTGTCCGCCGGGGATTCTGTCCTAGAATAGAATGGGATAGGAGTGATTTATGAGTTGTGAAAAGAGGGGAAGTTAAGAGGGGAAAAGTTTTTTTTTCAAATAATTGATGGTTTAGGTTTTTTTTTTTAAATTGATATTTTAGGTATTTCACTGCATTGTATAGATTTTTTATTCACTGTAAATCGACCATTTTCCAAATCTTAGGGGTGCGGGTTATACACCGGTGCGGGCTATACACCGAATTTAAAAACATATTCCTACAATTTTGGAGGGTGCGGGTTATACACCGATGCGGGTAATACACCGGTAATTACGGTATACATAAGAAATGCCTCCGATTATTTCAGATAAATCCAATATTAATATTGAGTATGCTTTGTGTTACTTTTTAGGGTGCGTTCAAATTGATCAAACGAGCCTTCAAACCAAGCTTCATACCAGCTAAGGTTGTGGTGGCGATAAATAGATAAAAATAGATATTATAATAATTGATTTTAAGGTCAGATTTGACAAAGAAAAGCAAGCAAATATCGTAGAATTATGTTTATATAGGCTCGTATGCGGTATATATTATGACGTAATAAAATAGGCATTTCAATTATGCTACAAACGCGTAATTGATTAAGCATCCTGTCATTGTTACGCAATAAACAAATCACATAATTAAAACGTATATTGCCGTCACGACCCTAAGCCGTTTGAAGCTTGGCTGGTAGGTTGGTTTGATCAATTTGAACGCACCCTTACTGGATCGTTGTATCTTAAAGACGAGTTTGTATTTATCATATGATCCGATTGCTGATATTTCACTTCGAATTCGCATTCGTTCCTTGGGTAAAATACATACGAGTACTACATGTATATTGTACCTTTGCTCAGAAACAAAGGTCCGGCGATAAGTTCAATAATGAACCATATAATGCTGTTACTTAATTTCCCTGAAAATTCCGATGAAAATAAAATAAGCTGCTGATATAATACTTATGATAAAGATTACAGAGATCTACTAGTACAAGGTACTTATGTATTGCGTATTTGTTCATCGTTCTCTACTTGCAAGATGTGAAGCCGGCATCATTGTACATGCTTAGCTTTGCTACACGGGTTTTAGTTATAAAAGGAAGTTTATCAAATTAAGTTATTGCGAAACTGTAATTTCTTTAAATACTTTTAATATCTTGCTCAAATGGAAATTAACGGTGGCGTTCCCGGTTTCGTTTTGCTCAGAAATGGCCAAGAAACAATTTTGGCCACTTTGACCGTTATGAAATTTGATATTATAAAAAATGTATTCCTAAAATATATTGTCTGAGCTGATTTGATATTTTCATATCATAAATTTTATTTAGTTACAAGTTCCTCGGCCTCTGTGTTATTTGAAAATGCGGTGTACTGTATATTCATGAACACCAATGAGTTTATGAACGCTCTGAAAAATTACTGGATTTAACCCTTATTAAGGCATTTGATTTACAAAATGATATACAGGTACCTATAAACATGTTTATTTTATTTTCACTGGAAATTCCAAATTATTGTTTCATGTTCTATTTCCATAATTCGTTTACAAAATAATGTGTTGTAAAAATTGTCAACGTCTCGCAAGATATCCTACGGGGTAATATAAGCGGATATGCACATTGCGTCGGCCCATAGATATTGACCCAAAACATGACATTTTCAAAGATTACATGTACATGTATATGAAATTGATGTGAATATTATTAACTACGGAATTTGTGTTACGTATAAATTCATGTTTTCATTTTGTGGGGGTCGGTCCCATTTTTTACCGCTTTGTAAATGCATCTTGTGACGAAATATGCGCAAAAGCGAAGGAATATCAATCAACAGTTTTAAGGTAGTCAACTGGTTTATTTTAAACGTAATGATCTGTGTGAAGTTCGATTCTCTTCACCGGGGTCCCGTTACTAAGCATTGACTTTTAACTGTAAATCCTCAAACGCAAAATAATTCTTGGACTCACATTAGTATACCTAACCAGTAAATACCTAAATATACACTTTCTTATATTTTCTCTCATTTTTTAACAAATCACACACAGTTCCACATCAACCCATTGCTTGCTTTTGTCTTTTATGTTTGCGAGATAATGTCCCTATAATGGCCGATCTCAAAAATGTTCATTTTTATTTACATCAATACCCCACGTTTAATGCTGATGTACTTTGCTATTTTATTTTCTTGTGACATCATGTCACCATATTAACACTACTGTCCCCCTTCTGCTCTCATATTGGGTTCAGTTTGCATGGCTGTATAATCGATCGATATTTGCTAAAGAGTCGGTTTTGAAGACATGCTTCATTAAGAGAGGGACCCTCTCGGCAGCCATTGTTTTGGTTCGGTGGGGCCAGGTGTGTATGTATGCGAGCAATGTATGCACTGTTATGTGTGCAGTGCTACTTTTTGAGAACACCCCCTAAAGTTCGACGACTCAAAGAAAAAAAAGTAGTTCCCCGGTGTGTCTCCTCCTCCTTCACTCGTGCAATCTGTCGCTCACTCTCCGATTCGCTCCCTCTCTCTCTCATGCTGGCGGCTGTGTGTTCAGTGACACGCGTGTTATTGTAAATACACACACAGCCCATAACTTCTCAGTTGTAGAAGCAATATGTGTATATGTTTATGGTGACTTGCGTTTCATAATAATGGGGGCGAGTTTTGAAAAAAAAAATGAAATGAGGGGCGCTTTTGTTCGCTTTAGGGGTATTGACATTCAAAAGAGGTCGCGTACTGTCATAATGATAAATCATAATTATTGATTTCTCTTAAGAGATAGAGAGCTATGTTACTAAGCGGGTGCTTTATATGAATTGCTAATACTGGAAACACAATATTAAACACAGCGTGTTGTATTCTATTTTGGTGTAAAGTGTGTTTTGGTTTACGTCTTAAACAATCGACATTTCCAGGAGAGGAGTATGAAAATCGATGCTGAAATCCTGAGTTGCAATGATTTGTTATTGGCTACCCATTTTGAACATGGTTACCAGTATAGTTTTACCATTGTTTATATGATTGCTCTTATGTGTGATCTACAATAAACTGGTCGAGAATTATAGCAAAGTATAAAGATCAGTTTATGCTATTGTTTCCCCGTAGACTCAGTTGATGTTACTCGGAAGTTTCAATAGGACCACGTGGAAATGTTTAGATACTGTTAAAAGAGAAGCTACAACTAAACTGGAAGATTGTTCTGGAAGATGAATTTCATTTTTTTATTGTGATATTTGAACAATTTAAGCGCGAATGTTGCTGATATTGAAGTAGGCCAAGGTCAGAGAAAGATAATTTTCCAAAAAAAGAAAATTGCCTTCCCAGTCTCCTAAAATGGTGAAAGGGGGTTGGCAGACATTATCACATCATATATTTTTTTAAAAGGATTATAAAATCAAGAAAGTATGTTTTATCGCTGGGTTCGTTCGAGATGAAAATCCGAAAATCAGTGTTGTCCTTAAAAAAAAGTTTCCAGCAATAAAGTTTCCAAAAGGACAACACAAGTTTCCAACCAAGAGGTTTTCGACCAGACAGTTTTGGACGGATACCTGCCCGTGCTTTTATGAAATGCTCATCGGAACAGGGAAAAACAGGGCCCTAGGACGAACCCTGCCCAGGGTTTTATGAATCGCGCGATACAAACTATAGGTTCTTCGTTAGAGGCATGGGGGTCATCTCTATCGCTGTAACTTCATCTATTATCGTTTCAATAATGATGTGACACATTTAAATTCAAATGAAAATCAATGAAACGAAAATGCATCATCTATTAAACATACCCTGACCATAACAAGCACCTCTTTTAGAACTGAACTATTTAAATTATGATTTGAAATCTTCCAACCGTTGAACCTATATACGACGTATACCTGGGCAGTGATTGTAGGTGTAAACAATATCTTTATTTAATTGCTTTTCTTCTTATTCAGCGTTTGAATACCTCACACAAACCGATAAATTTTCTTGTAAATTGTGCCTCCTATGTCCTGGGAGAGAGCGAGATCAATACTATCACCACCGTGGCTCCTTTCTGTTCCATATTGTGTTTGTGATCCCCTACACTCAAACCCAAACGGCCGCTTGTGTTTTGAAACACACAAACATGCCGTCGATGACCTACTAATGTATGTGTGCCGTGGCGGTAGCGAAAATAAGGAACATCTCTCGGGGCCAAGAACTCGAAATAATATTCCCCTCTCGCTACCGTCGCTACCACCAATGCAATATTAAGCGATTAGCGAATATTGTACGGTTGTGCTTGTCTGCTGTATATTAAACATTGTTCAGTAACGCTTATTATGCGTGAAGCAAGGTGAATCGTTGAGAGAACTCACAGAAAATAGCGCAAAATGATCAGTTGCTTTAGCTCTTTGTTAAGGTATTGAGAGAATTCTAGATTTGAATCATCCCAATATCAAATGTCGGAGCTTTTGCTCTATAGCTCAAATGGATAATCAAGATTCCCAGTCTTAAATTAAGATGGCGTCAGTGTCACAAGTATGCAAGGTTATGCTCGACCTAACCCCCTCCCCTCTCTACGCTTTTGTAGTAGAACAGTCAATTTTAATAGCAAATAAACATGACTTGTTTTTCACAAGAAAATTATTCTTCGTATACTTCACACACGGGAATTGTATATATGATGATATTTTATATATTATGTCACAATCGATACAATAACGAATGACCCATTTACTTAATCACCCTCTCTCTCTTTGATACACACACTTATATAGCACAGAAAAACAAAATGGCTGATATCAATAATTATATCATTTTAAATGGCGCACATGATAAGAGAAATATGCGGGATTTCTTTCTCTCTATCTTTTGTGTGTGTACATGCATGTGAACTTTGTTGTGTTACGGCGACTGAGGGGAGGGACCCAATGGCTAAGCAACATCTGTTGGCTGCGTCACTGGGGCAATACAGCAGAAATAGTGTTGAAAGTGGGTGAAACCCCCCTCGCGCGTTTATGAAAAAAACTTCAAAGCGGTGGCGCGTTATGATGACACATATGTTTGTCTTTATTCTCATCCGTAAGAGTGGTACATTCTGTCTATCTTCTGATAGGCATTGTAGGATCAGGTGCAATTCTTGTTTTATGGCCTGTGCTTTCATGGCATTCGCAAAATCTTACATTTTGTTTCTCACTTGATAAAAGAAATTAAGAATGTGATATGTCAGGACCTTTATTAGGGTTTTTCAAAAAAAATTAAATTGTTTGATTAATGACAGGAACAAAAGCATATTAGCCAATCTTGGTAGCACACATATGTACATGTATTTTTTCTATCGTCAAACCCCAGCGTTATGTAATTCTAACTGTGTTACTTTGTATGCTGCCCTTTCCTCATAATGATTTTGAAGATCAAACACATTATTCAAGGCATTTATTGCATTTTGATTACTTATCATGGATCTATTTTCGAATTAGTTATCAGCCTTGGACTCAACCCGATCCATTTTATATAATACTAAATGGTCTATCTGTCTTTTGTCCACTTCAAGTGTACTTTGTCACGGCATGAAAAGATAGACAGAAGACAAAGTGAATGAGAACACATTATAACTATGAAAATCATTGATTTTTGGGATTATCTCTGGACCAATCTCAATGAATGCTTAGAATATTAATTATAATAATATGCATTATTTGAGTCTCAATGAATTGTCAATAGTTAAACGATAAGAAATAGACAGCGAAATAACAGTATGTTTTAGGTTTTAATGTGACTTAAATTTTGCTTACAATGCTACAAAGGTTTCTTCAAAAAAAAAGAAGAAAGAAATACATTTGCTTTTAATAAAACAATCCTTCTTATCGACCTTTTCAAATAACATACAAAATAACTCGTTCTGAGAAATTAAATAAAAAGCAGGCTAGTATGTAAATTTATTGATCTATACTTCGTTGCTTCATGGCACCCCTTGAATAATTATCTGTATTGTTAAGGCAGCCAGTCGCTTCGTGTTATTAGAAAGTTCGCTCATTGTTGTTAGTAATCTAAAACACAAAAGTGTTTCCTGATACTCTTAGCTGCAAAAAAGAAGGCAGGAGTGTGAGCATGGTAAAAAATCAATACGTGACGTAAATTTTTAGTAACATACACCCACTAAGGTCTTTGAAAAACGAAGTAAGGATAGGTTATAGTGATTCGTAGCTCAAAATGAGATGAATGCTCTAATAAAAAGATGGTATTTTGATCCATTCTTGACACAACATAACACTCTGAGTTTTATACAATTTGAAACTGTTCATCCTATTTCACAATATAAAACAGAGACATGGATCTTGTCAAACAAATGCAATTCTCTCTCTCTTTCTCTCTCTCTCTTTCTCTCTCTCTCCCTGTCTCTCTCACTCTGTCTCTCTCTCTCTCTCTCTCTCTCTCTCTCTCTCTCTCTCTCTTTTTAATATTATTTGTCTCTCTATCTCTCTCTCTTCTCCCCAAACTATCTAAGCTACGACTTAGTTTCAGTTTTGATCTTCCAATCCCACCCCGTCTATCGTAACTGAGTATCGTATTTCCGTTGGTATCTCCATAGTTCACGCGATGAAGATCTTGCACTTACCCCCGCCTAAAT
Organism: Hydroides elegans; assembly: GCA_001703475.1. Classification (NCBI taxonomy): domain Eukaryota; kingdom Metazoa; phylum Annelida; class Polychaeta; order Sabellida; family Serpulidae; genus Hydroides; species Hydroides elegans. The sequence goes on along the minus strand of LQRL01080165.1, from coordinate 4,929 downwards.
GTATCCATCCTTGTCATCTGCCTATCTGATCAATTTAGATGTCCTTTATTTCCTCCCTTTACAGTTTCACGCGACGAAGATTGTGTACAAGTTCCGTTACGACGTCACCTTGTTATCACACCGCCGTTCTGTTTTATAAGTTCCTCTTATCCCCCATGTATCAACCTTCCTGACTTCTACCTATCTGATCAAATATAATCTTTGTCTAGAGTTCCAGGCGATGAAGATCCTGCACAAGCACCGCTGTAACGCGACGCGACTTTTAGCATCGATTAACTCCGCATACATGTTACCCTCCTTGTCTTCTACCGATCAGATCTTAATTGTTTTACTTTTTTCTCGCAGTTCCACGCGATGAAAATCCTGCACAAGCACCGCTACTCGGTGGCCGACGCCATCGCCAGCATGGTACCCATGAGCGGACCCGTGTTGTGTCGGGATGAAATGGAAGAGTGGAGTGCGTCCGAGGCGAATCTTTTCGAGGAGGCCTTGGAGAAATATGGCAAGGACTTCAACGATATACGACAGGATTTTGTGAGTGTTTTGACTTATGATTTATATAGTATAGCTGCAATGGCGTAATGATTTAAGGACATTACCCTAATGACAGGACTTTTTTTTAGTAAAACAATAATATAAAGATGTTAGATGAGTCTAGGGCATAATCCTTTATGGCGGGTTGTGTATTCTGCGATGGACAAACCTGGGTTGTACTCGCGAGCCCTACACCCCCACCCCCACCATCTGGCCTGCCCTGTACTCTACTACAAGCAATAATTATATTAACAAAAGACACACTTTTTAGCCCCCAGCCAACCAATTTGGCTGAGGGCTATTGCTATCCCCCATTCTGTCCGTCCGTCCGTCTGTCCGCCTGTTAACATTTGATGTGCAGTAGTTTGTCCGCGGCATTTTGGTATGAAGCCTTTGTCCTGGGGTTCTGAAACTTCACACAGTGAAAGAATATATATTGCAT
>LQRL01080159.1:0-12365 GCA_001703475.1 Hydroides elegans | reverse complement strand
GACCCGCCAATAAATAACTTCATGTTATTTGTTATATTATGGTATACTTTTTGTGTTTGTTTATAGCTTCTAAAACAAAGTTATGCGCCTCACAAATTATATTTTAAAAACCGGACCAAAAATATAACCTGCTCCGTTTTCGTAAACGAAAAAGATAGCAGATAAAAATCTTAAATCTATATATTAAAAAATATGATAAACGGTAGCTTATTCTACTAAATATTCTGCATCATTGGTTACTTATGAAATGAATATATTCATATAAGCATACTTATATTTGCTTATCAATGCAATCATATTTCAATTAACACTACAACTTTGTTAAAACTGCTAAAACCTAAAAGTGATAGGTATACCTACTTTCACATAAAGTACCAGTTGTACCTTGCTGACAAGTACATTCGAATGCATCGATTCCATCAATGCAAACTCCATCATGCATACATGGAGAGCTCGCACATTCGTCTATGTCAACTATAAGATTATGAGATACATTTTCAAAAAAAAGATAACAATAAAATTGAGCAAAATCCAAGTTAGTTAAAGTAGCTTTAGAATACATATATATTATCACCAGAGTAAGCTATCGGAATAAAACGCGACTGTAAGTCTGTATAACTTATTAAATTATTACAGATAAAGAAAACTATTGTATATCTATTTCAACTTTGAGAACTAGTGCATAAATATATCAAAATTTTAAACTGTACAAAGAATGCAATGTATTTTATTTTTTTTAAAGACTTATAAGAGAAATTATGCAAGAACTGAAACGCAATATGGCCTCAACATTAAGCCTCTTCTAAAATTTCATGTTGAATACTGTGAACTGTGACTATGCTGTATATTATGGCATTGCACCTTCACTATTTTTGATTGCGCTCCCAAAATTAATTTTTCAGAATAAATCGATATAAACACTGGTGAATTGTCAATATTATCAAACATATTATATTATCGTCAACTATGAAATGGCAAAAAAAAATTCAGTTACGATTTTCTTCGTGACTTCACTCAGGGGTCAAATTGGATGCACTCAGCCTTCGGCTTCGATGCATGCAATTTGACCCTATCGTGCAATAAACACCTAATACTATTGAACCTTCATAATGTATGCCCATGAAATTATTTAATATTGCAAATCAATATAAAAAAACTTTGTATCGTGTTTTGATATCGCTGAACAAATACAAACAAAATATGACTTTCGCAGTTTGTAGATGTGAATCCGGCTTGGCAAATACAATCATATCTAGCAATATCATCAACACACGTTCCCCCATTAATGCATGGATCACTCTGGCATTCATCTATATTATCTGAAATCAACACAAAATCATGATTGGATTATATTTTGTATGTCAATGATTATTAAACAATTAACATCATCATTATATATAGATGATCTCAAGCAAAACACGCATAATACTGATTTTAACAGTTATGAAATACGATTCCAGGTAAAACCATTGAGCGTCATTGAGCGTCATATTAGAAACAATTATCATGCATCATTTATTATAATTCTTCTGAAATACTTACATTCACAGTTGTCCCCTTCGAACCCCTCGGGGCATCTACAGTCATAACCATCCACCAGATCAGAACATATTCTCGGATCAGTACACGGTCCGCTAACGCATTCGTCAATATTGGCTAGAAATATATGAAAAAAAACTTATAATTGTAAATAAAAAATATGAAAAACGATAGCTGATTCAAAAATACGATAAGCATTAGCAGATTCTACTTAATGTTCGGCATGTTTGGTTAATTATGAAATAAATATATGCATTGAAGCATTTAAGACTTCTATTTGCCTACTAATAAAATTATATTTCCATGAAATAATTTAATTTCATGCTCTATATATTCATGACACTACTAAACTAAATTGTGATAGGTATACATACTCTCACATAATGTACCAGTAAACCCTTGCTGACAAGTGCATTCAAACGCATTGATCACATTACTGCAAACTCCACAATTCATGCATGGATAGCTAGCACATTCATCCACTTCAACTAAAATTCAAATTGTTTAATTGCGACAATAATAACATAACTTATCAAGCATCATTAATCGTTCGGGTAGTTAGTTGAAAAGCTCATACGAACAATGTCGTGCATCTAGAAGTATATACCTTTATTAAGAAACTTACCTTCACAGTGAATTGATGTATATCCTGCCACACAATTGCATCCATATGAGTTGATCCCATCAATGCAAGTGCCGTCATTCATACATGGATCACTAAGACACTCATTGATATTTACTGGCGATATCAAGTTAGAAAAAGAAACATGATTAAAAGAGGAGAATCAAATGATACCTTAAACTTATATCACATTCATATGACTTATTTATTGACATGTTACAAGACATGATAGCGATTGAAAATCATATATATATAGCAAAATTATACATTTATCTATTGAAAGCTTAGTTATGTTGTATGTGGTGCGATAATAATGTTCTTATATAGGATTATGTGACATGATATGTCTTCACTTGATAATTGCCAGGTATTAGAAGAAATCGCTAAATAGAATTTATTGATTTCACAGCAGCTACGAAATGAACATTTAGCTCCGATTAGAGACATACCATCACAATGTACACTTGTATAACCAATGTCACAAATACAAATGTAGCCCTGAGCGCGAGAATATTCAGCACAGTAACCAAAAATGCAGGGTGAACTTGCACATTCGTCAATATTAGCTGTCAAAATATGATCAACAAACATTGCATCTATCTAAGAGTAGCGTTAAAAATCAATATTATTTTAATATTTTTTACAATTTAGAGTAACATATAAATATGATTCGTGTGCCACTTCTCAATTATCATATTATAAGAAAAAGTATAGGAATCGTTTTTGATGTTTTGTTATTTGAGCTAGACATTTACTATTTTTGTATTGTTCACTGTTTTACATACTTTCACATAAAATTTATGTGAAACCGTCTTCACAAATACAAACGAAAGCATCAATTAGATCTGTACATTCGGCACTGTTCATGCATGGGTTGCTCAAACATTCATTAAACTCGCCTGAAATTCAGTAATTATGTACACACAATAATGATGAAATATTGTATTGACCAACTGATATTGAAATGACTAAACCTAACAAATGAAAAATATAGTTAGCAAAGCACATACACTAAACAAAAGCGATAACATCACCAAATCACCTTCACAGTTTGTAGACGTGTATCCACTTTGGCAAATACAATCATATCGATCAATATCATCAACACACGTTTCTTCATTGCGGCATGGACTACTCTGGCATTCATCTATATTATCTGGAATCAACATGAAAACATGAAACGATAATATTAGCTCATCAATGATTATAAGATTGACATCATCTATGTATATTATTTTTATAAGCATGAATTGGTTATACACTCATATAATTGACGATTAACCGTGACCAATGGTAAGGTATTGTTATATATCAATTCAGGAATCAAATTTGATACTTTTACATAATTCATTATATTATTTATGTTAGTGCACTTAAATGTAAATGCAGTCTAATAGTGCAATGCAAGTGATACATATGTTGGCATGTATGTGATACTTATATGTTAGCATAACTCGAAAAGCGATCGTGAGTCAGTCAAAACAATCATATTACCTTCACATTGCCTCCCGGTGTATCCATCTTTACAAAAGCATATGTATTGATTGAAACCGTTTGCACAGCTTCCACCATTTTTGCATGTCAATGAAGTACAGGTTGGAGAAACATCTTTTAGAAAAAAAGTATATTTGGCGATTTAAACAGATTTATGTTTACAATTGCATGATTATATTATGTTTGAAAAACAATCTAAACCATGCTTAGTTTTTAGTTTTGTAGCATAAAGTGTAAAAATATAACAACAATTTTTAGTAAATGAATTGATATACACAATATATGACAACAGCTACACAAATATGTATTTTATGCAAACCTACACAATATAAGTGGAATCAATTAGGCAGTCAACATCGCTAGAAAAACTGCTGATATGATCCCAAACATTCTTCTGTCCGAAACTTTGAAACCCTCTTTTGATGTTTTGCTCTCATTGACGTTCTTTGATTCCAAACTTGACAAACTTGTGATTGATTCCATTTCCGATTGCGCGTCACATGTGCTGCCATTTTCACTGATATGTGAATGTAGTGTGGTTTTACTTCCTGTTTGCCCATCGCGTAGTGATGGGGTAGTTTGCCCTTCATCTGTCACCAACTTTTATAGTACAAACAAGTTTTAAATAGTATACCTAATAATAAAAAAAGAGCACATTTCAATGTGTTTTCATATATGATATTGAAAGTTTGAAACTTTGCAATTGATCTTGTTATAATTAAAACACACGTTTATTACCTCTACAGATAATGTAACTTAAGCAAAACAACATAATGCAAAATTTGGTTTAAAAAAGTACGTTTGATTTCTAGTAATACGTCTACTTTGTTTCAAACAAGAAAGGGTACCTTTTAAAATTGAACATTTTAAGTGTTTTTTCTATTATTGCAGTTTGTAAGAGACAGCAACAAGATTAAAGAAAATCCATGATATAAACGTTTACTTGATGCAATAAAAAGCAAAGCAAATATATTTTTAAGAATCATTTACCGTAGTATCGTTCAACTTCTCATTATTTTCAGGAATGCTTTCATCCGTTTCTGATTCATTTTCGGTTTCATCGCTGTCAGTGTCATCAAGTTGATGAGCAGTATTGATGGGAGTGACAACGTCGTTCTGTTTTGCCGATCGGAAATGTTTATGTGCACTTTGGACCTATTTAGTTATTAAAAATATTATGTATGAAATATACTTATAACAAGTAAATGGTAAACACCTAATATAATTAGGTTGTGAAGCCTACCTTTGACTTTTCTGCTTTGGTCGGCTTTTTCTGCTTTTCTTTGGCCTACAAAATATATTTTGAATATGCAATATACTTATCTATTTGGTAATATTTCCATTAAATTTTAACCAATTAGCATGAAAAACAGATTTATGTATTGTCTTTTGTATTTTCAATTTAGATATAGTTATTTTGCATTACTTTATATGTCATGTAATTGATTATGGTTTAAGTATGCATGTATAACATTGCAATGTGACACTTTGTATTGTAATCAATAACCAATCGTATAATATAAACGGAAATTTATATTGACGTGATAATGAATGTCATTCATACTTTGTCAATTATTTGTTTTGTCGTCTTTGCTTTTCTCCTGTTGGAATTCGCTTATTTTGTGTAAAATGGTCTTTGAGTCCAAACTATCCAAGGTTTGTGTGCTTAAGAGGAACAAAAACCGGATTTGATGAGTTAAATCTAATTCTATAGGTGTTCTCTTTTGGCAAACGGAACTTAGACAAACATCAATATTGTTTTATGGATATTTAAAAATAATAATTTCATTTATTCCACAGTTATGTGTTTTTTATCAAGTGAACAATTTAATAAAAAGTGTTTTATCGAGATATAAAATAGATTTAAGTACCTCTAAACAATCTCATGTTAGGCGCCACATTTTCTTGTATATCACCGGATGTTGTAGGCCTAACCGGAGTTTCTGTTTCTTTTCTGGCATCCCCGCTTGTTTTTGGCCTCTGGTTGAACATTAGAAAATACTTTGAAATACTTAAGTTGATAATTTACTGATGACTAACTTTATATAGATAACTAGTTGAAAAACATTAATTAGATAATTGTTGTAAAAAAACGTTTCTTACCATTTTAAAACGAAATTGGTCATTTAGTAGCGTCTAAAGTTATTTTACACAAGCACTAATGTGTCTTCATTCCAGACCGGAATCAAAATCAGCTTAACGCTTGATTTATTTCGACTAATTCATTAAACAGTGTAATTGAGAAGCTTGACAGCCCATGGGGCTACCTGATGAAGTGAAAATACAAATATTGTAATAGAGTGCTGATTATATCATACAGAGGAAAATTACTACGTCAGTTGATTTGTCTGGATATGATTCAATATAAACATGACATAGTGACGCGGATTTGTTTGCCTAAATACTTGATCTACTGAGTTTGAATATGTCTTATTTATGTCGCCTCAAACGTGTATGCAACGTGCCATTCATATCATAGCATTCGGTTTGTTACACTTTCACCACTCTGTCAAGACAAATATACTATTAATGTGTGAATGTAAGTGTGTTTTTGATAGACCATTTATATCAACAATACTGTAGCAGAGAATTATATTTTGACTCGCGATTATTAACACTTTATCCAATTAAGGGTTCGAATATGTATGCAATTGAACGGATAAAAAACCAAGTAATTGATTTAAGGTTTTTATACAACCTTTTAACTGGCATGATTTCGCAAACAATCTAATTAATCTTCACTTCTTTGTTATTGGTGTTTAAATCAGTTCAATTACGTTAGAATAAAGACCATGTCAATTCTTAACACCTTGTTAATTGTTAAGGGCATGGCTTGAATATTTATTTTCAAACAATATCCACTATCAAGAAAGTATGATTACATGCAAACACTAATTATGCATGGCAAATATTGAGAAGGAAGTTCAGTTAAACATAATATTGAGACACAATGACATTTTAGCCAACTAGTTTTTTTAGGACGTGTGTCTTTAAATGAGTGGACGGCCTATAAAATGTGCACTGTGGAAGAAATGATGATGTAATATTTTTTTTGCAAACATGTATGATATATCATTTAAATTAGAATTAGATTTATCATCCAAACGGGTAAAACATATGTATAAAAATGTTTCGAAAGGTCAATCGGTTCCTATTGTATTTCAAATGTACTCTAAATAGTGTAGCTATAAACTTTATATAGTGAAAATAGTCAACGCACGTCATACCACGATAATATGAGCTCTATGTGCTTAACAAAATATAATATAGAATAGACAGCCTGAAACAAAAAACATAAAAAAATCACAAGACGGTCTCCAATCGTGCATAGAATATAGAGTGAATAATCATCGATTCTTCAAGTATATGAATGGATTTTCTATCCAGCTCCAAAGCGATAGAGTATTGTTCTGCGCTGTCAAATATAATTTAATTCAACAATAAAAACAGAAATGCAATTTTCTTGAACGACCATTTTGCACACATTAAATTATCATCTACATGCCCCTATTGTTTGCCAAACATGTTGTTTCCTATGTTGTCATTGAAGTCATCGTTTACTATATACGTTTGTTTTTTTTTTCAAAATAATGGATTTTTCTTCTTGCATACATGTGTTATTCTCATTCGTTAATGGATTTTCCTGCACAGATATTTTGAGTATTCAATACGATTATCGACCATTATCAATTCCATAAGAATGTGTAAATGAAAAATACATATTCAATGCCATAGCCTGTATGTCTATTTATATTATCATAAAACATAAATCTAAAGCGTTTGACAAGTCTGTAGTCGAGTTGGTCATATTATGCTTGAATATTGATAAATGTCAACGATATAAAAATGCAATAAGTAAATCATTCAAGTTTTGTCGGTTCTCATTATATTTAGATTAATTCAATCAAGTCCGAGCAAAAAAAATGCAATGCATAATATGTCGTCAATTAGTCTAGCCTATATTAAACATGAGTCACAGCGCTTGCCAAAATTTTGCACGACGACGTGTGTAACTGTAACGAATCACGATTGTACTTCAACGGAGTTATCGAAATGTTGTGGCTCCTGGCTTGGTTACCAAGTGCACAACACGTCTATGTCAATGAACTTGAGCCGTTTTCTACGCGGCTTGAATATATATTTTTGATATACACCTTATCAAACACATCAAATATCAAGCAAGTATGATTTCATACATATACCAATTGTGCATAATAAATATTAACATTAAAGCTCAGTAAAACATGATATACATAAAAGGATATTCTTATTTAATAAACTCATTTGGTTAAGCATGAGAAAACATTCTGTTAAATGCACACTGTGTAAGCTAAACGTTGTGTAACATATGGTGTATGCAAGCATGCTATTTTCATGGGAACTTAAACCAACCCACAGGCTAGCAAACCGAAGTCCTACGTATATCATTAAAATCAACCAATAAAAAGATTTTAAACTTATTTTTCATACCGGTTGTTATTTCTAAAAATTGCTAACTATAATTATGACGTCATATTTATTTGGTAAGGATTGTTTAAATTAGAGAACCATGCAATCATATAATTTACAATCGATTGTCAATATCACGATTTCAAAAACGTATGTAGCGCTTTGGTAGGCACATTTGAAAAACTTGAAATCAAGATTTTTTTAAAAAACAAGCTAGTGTCTTAAAATATCATATTTACAAAGGTTTACAGTATGAAATACAGTACAAAAAACTGTTCAATCCTCTATATATAATATAAGAATAGTTCTTCTTAGAATGCCAATACCTTGGGTTTGGAATCGATTGAGATTGTATTCAATATTAATAAGAACTTTTTAATCCATATTCTCCACTCCAACGATATATTTGTTTATTCATTAAGTAATCCCCTCCTTCCACATATATAAATGCCAGAGTAGTCGAAGCCTGTAGAGGTTAAACCTATTCTATGCTCGCCCTCATTCAAATAAATAGTTATATCAATTTTGCAAAGATACTATCACATTCAAACTATGTTCCATTATCTAAAACAATGAACATTAAAATTATACATAGTTCTATGCAAATATGGCATACACGACATTAATTACTTGACCAATTTCTATTTTGGCATCTCTCGACACATTGAACCTAACATTTTACCATGGGGTTGATTCTTTAGGAGCAAAAATATTTTTTGAATGACCTAAGTTTAAAAAGTAAGGCCAACTTGTGTACTTAACTGTTCGGTGCGATCGTATTGTTGGGAAGTATACAATTAAAAATACATCCTTTAAATAAATTTAGTCCTAAAGGGGAACGCCCTATGTGAGATGATACCATGGGATAAAATGTGTGACTTCGGCACTATGATATGAGAATGACTGAGTGGATATGCTGTTGCAATATGATTTTGATGAAAAAAAATATTTCTTTGCTGTGTATTTGAAACACCGATTGAATTAGAGTCTTAGTATAAGGTATACAGATTTAAACACCAACATGCCTTAAAAGTTAGATCATTGAACAAAAATCGTTAAAACATATCTAAAACTTGAAATAGAAAATGCTTGAATGTTTGTTTACAAAATAAAATACTAATAATGAGGCGGTTTATTAATATTAATAACACAACTTAGTTGAATGAAAAGAATATAGAACAGATATGATCGATAAACATTTATAGATATATTGAGGATTTCAAACTAAATTAAATAATTGTTATCTTATGCTTTAAAGGTAGCTCATGGTATATTAAAATATATAATATTTCAATGTTGTCATTAAGTAAAATGAAGTGATTTTAAACACACATTTTAAATTTATATCAACATGGCAGGCTGGGACGTGGGTGCATCACCCGTGCAAGGTGGAAAACGCCTAGGATGACTTACGCAGAGAACTCGACCAATCAGAGGTGCGGCAACAGGAAGAGGAGAATCGCAAAGCGCAAGGTAGCTGGCTCCAATGGGAGACGAGCAGCCACGAGCAAGAAGCTGACACGGAAAGAGCTGTGGAGAACGGAACCCCTAAGGCGTAAGTTTGCCATATCATCAGTGTATGACACATTGCCATCTCCAAGCAATCTTGCCATCTGGAAATTGGCCGACAATCCAGCGTGCATCCGATGCGAGAAATGAGCAACCCTATTGCATATACTGAAACACCGCACGGGACAGAATCAACAATTCAATACTAGCATGTGCTGTGAATTACCTCATTGGCTAAGCTAGCCAATGGCGTTCACATGATAGGGGGCATGCTTCACTGATGATACAAAAAATTCTTACAAAGGGTATATGTGTTTCAAAAAGTGATTTATTTTATATTATGTGACAACACCTTTTCCCTTTTCCCATAGTCAGTCGTTTGGTGTACACGTCACTCGGGTGACCTCATTGGGTTTTCCCGCCTGTGGTTGGAATAACCACGGGAAATAACCACAACATGTCCAAGCTTGCGCTGATGACGTCAGCGTCGAGTATTATCTCTTACTATCCTACTAAGATGCGTTAAACTTATTCAAACAACAACGAAATCTTATTCGTATACAATGACCTACATTTTTTTAGCAATTGCGCCTGTCAATTATGAACACGAAATATATATTACAGGCGAAAATAGTCTTTCAGAAACTCAAATAATACCAACTATTATATATTCTAAATATGAATTTGCACGCATATATGAAAATAAACTTTATTTCGATAATTTGAGTGATAATACGTTAAAACATAGTGTTAAATGAACACAATGATTCTGGTTCCATTAAAGCCACTGAAAGCCACTAAAACCACTTCAGTTATCCCTCATTAAAGTGAACTCAAATAATGCATGGCTCCACCTTACTTCTATGTTTTTTGGATTCTATAACATTCCAAAACATGAAAGTGATTATCCATATATGTCACCTCTTCACTTAATTGCAATCTCAATAACAGTTAACTTATTCGAACAGTTGTTTGAAATTATTTTATGCATGGCTACCTTAATTGAAATTTAAAATTGAAAATAAATCCATCCCATATCTGATGTTTGAACAACAATGGTTTAAATGGCAACAACTGTTTAGCTGGCAACAAGTAATTAAAATATATACAAATATATGTTTGGGTTTCTAAAATTTAGAGTTAACTTTGTTGGCTTTTCTTCAAGTGTTTAAACGAATATTGGGATTTTCCGATGGGGGTTTCTCCATTGGGGTTTTCACCTTGATTCATTTGGTTCACAATTTCCCTTGTATTTCCTTTTCAGATTCGCATAGGTTGATATAGTTGAATTTGCCAAATATTATTGAATTAAAGAGTATCGATTATTATTGTTTTCTTTTAGAATATGCATTATTAACTTAACTGAATCATTTGCAATGTTATCTGGCTGGGCTATTTAATACCCAGTATTTCAACACACTCTTTACTAGGCTTTTACGATTCATATGGCCCTCTTCCAAGTTTACTAACATTTTAGAAACATAGTTCATGAGGTATTAGGACAACTCACCCAAAAACCATCTCACTCAAATTAAACTTGGTTAACTCAGGAAATATTTGGCAACGCATCCAAATTTTTTGACAATTCACCAAATATTTAATCCCATAATATGACAAAAAAGTCCGTATATTTTATTTAGTGGGTTTTGATATATTATTATACGACTTTTAATTTAGATATGTTAACATCAGAGATTGCATCGAGGGTACAGTGTAGAAGTTTTGAATTCATCAATTGCGGCTCAACTACTTAAAAAAATAATTGTGATAAATCCAAATGCATATCTTAACAATAAAAACGTTACCGAACGTCATTTTGTCATTTTGTAACTTGTGTGAGTTGTCCAAAAATTGGGTGAGTTGACCAAAATAGTTGGGTGAGTTGATCACAACTTGGGTGAGTTCGTTTTTGAGTGAATAGCTCGATATCCATTTCACGAGGTCAAACTTAAATATATTTTTCGAAAGGTTTCAAAGTAACCTCCAAATTGTTCAGGAACTAAAAAAACTTTATCTGGTATTAGTCTCCTAACCTCATTTTCTTCAAAATCTGGTATTAGTCTCCTAACCTCATTTTCTTCAAAATCTGGTATTAGTCCCCTAACCTCATTTTCTTCAAAATCTGGTATTAGTCCCCTAACCTCATTTTCTTCAAAATCTGGTATTAGTCCCCTAACCTCATTTTCTTCAAAATCGGATGCTGACCTGTTAGAATCACCTTTAGCACAGTCCTCTACTTTTGCTAAATAATGCATTTATCTGTCTGTACTATTTTTGTGCAGTCCAGGACTTTTAGTTTTTATCATTTAATTATTAATTGTTAATAGAATACAATTTCTTAAGATCAGACACTATTTTGCCAATATTTAGCCATTCACAATGTTTAACCATTATTTTCACTCCAAATATTGGTTGTATTAACGGTTTTATGATATGAAATGATAGGTATATATGTTGTTTATCATATTAATTGTCTAAATTTATTATCCTATAGTTGAATATTCAGGAATGGTTCCGTTTGTTGACGTCACCCGAAACATATGAACTTTCTTGAGTTCAGACTTAAAGAGCCAATATAAGGACATAGAATTGAAGTTTATTTTCACATAAAGTCTATTAATATGAGAGGGTGCTTTATGCGTTATACAGCCAATATATGAGGTCAGGAATATAAACTAAACACTGTGTTCAATTTATGTCTTTCAGATGTATTTCATTATTTATAATTATTAAAGGTTTTCATGTTAAAAAA
>LQRL01080121.1:28481-42585 GCA_001703475.1 Hydroides elegans | reverse complement strand
TTTGGGCATTGTGACTTATATGTCTATTTCATACATACATGTAATTATATACAATTCATGTAATTAATAATTGGCAAAAGATAGTTTCTACCAACCCATATTAATGAAAAAAAGACAAATATCAGGAATGATTGCTCTTCTATATCCCAGGGACAGTTTACATTATAATATTAAGTTTTGTCAGAGATCTATTGATTACAAACTGGTCATACAGGTGATTTTTTCATCATACCATGTTTTCAAATGTATTAATTGAAAACCCGCTTTGTTAGGTGAAAATGCTTAACAAATTTCATACAGAGTGACCAGGCCCTTACGCTTTAATTGCACTTACGAATAGAAACTGTGCTTCTCAATATATTCATGGAAAACCCACTTTGTTAGGAGAAGAGACTGAACAAAACGCTTCCAGAGTGGCCAGATCCTTACAATATAATTGCACTTTAAAGGAGATCGATGGCCTATTATTATGCCGCCTTATGAGTTCATGATGATTTGTTGTATTTGTTTATCATTTAGGGGAATCTCTGCATTGAAAGTCGACACTTCATGTCTATATACCAATGCAATATGAATTAGCACCTAGGGATCCAGATTGTGACGTCAGTGAAAGGAGATCCAGATAACTGTGAGTGGTAAGGAAAGCCGGGTTAGAGTTTAAAGCCGACCCGGAGTTAAACAAGATAACTTTATATACTATTTAAAAAAAATGTTGACAACGTTTTGAGCACATAATGGTGTTCTTTACTTAATCAATTTACTTATCTCCATAAAATATAGATACTTTATTTGTCTCAAAAACTTATAAAAAGAGACTATCCAGATAACATTTCACTGCTATTAGTGGAATAAATGATATTTAAAAAAGGATAACAAACAACATGCCCATTATATTAACAGCGATATATGCAAAAAGGTTCCAAACTGTGTAAATCACTATCATAAGAAAACCATTAGAAAATACATATAGGACAGATACAATTCCTTGATACATAGATATATAGTTCTCCTCGGATGGTGCTTTTCTGACGTGATCTTTTCTGATATGTGGATATCCATTCCGAGTAATTGGGACCACTTTGAGAGTAATTTATTTATTCAAGTGGCAATGCTCATTTTAATTTGTATGCTCACGTACATGTTTGTCTGTTCACTTTATATGGGGTTTATTTGTGCTGAGATTCAATCATTAAGAAGTGGGAACTTTTTCCCAGAGGCGCTTTAACAAATAAACGGCTTTTATTATTATGAGGTCCCAGTTCCGAAGTATTGTTGTAGCCAATAAATATGATATCCGTGAAATGACACTATTTCATTGTTCCACGATGAAAACATATCGAAATGCAATTTAAAATGAAAATTAAACGCGTTTAACTTAAAAACATAAAATAAGGATAATATACAATATTTCAAAGGTATTTTTCGTAATGTTTTCTCTGATAAATGTTATATTTTTTACGTAGTAATAAACAAATATCTCACTTAGAAGCAAAGCTTTAAAACATCGAGTAAATATATTTTGACTGTCCTCAACCAGTCTAGTACATGTATTTGTTCATCGTACTATAATATATTCAAATGAATTATAATTGCCTTAAGTTTTAAAAGCAACATCTTGATCTGTTTCATAACCTTTTTTTTTCAACACAAATACCAGATCCTATTTTTCTTCGTCGATTCGACATTAAACCAAATGAATATGAGCTATGCATATTCAAGATTTATGAAAATATACAGGATATGAATAGAGTCAGCTTCTTACCAAAAGTGCCTATGAACATTTTCTTATTAAAATTCAAGGGGCAATATTAGCAGTAAAAAAAAAACTAACAGGCAAAGGCTCGTTCTTAGAAAGTATGATGTTTAAGTATAATATTTCCGCAAGTGCAACTATGCAATATATTCCTTAATTAGGCAGCTGTTTTCTAAGATCATCATACCCTCCAATGTGACCTTGCCCTGTGAAATATCTTTGTTGACTAACTCTCAAAATAGCTATTTCACAAATAATTTCCAAACAAAAATGCGCATGTCACATTTAAACTCGAAGTCTAATTAGTCCAATCGAGAACAAAATACTCCCAACCCCCTTCTGAACATTCTCTCATGAAAATTGCCTCATCCAATACCCTTGACAATTCCAACCGTAGGACTATTCCCCCTGCACAATCCCACCCCCTCCCTCCATAAAAGAAAATCTGAATTATATAGAGTTATAAGATTAATTCAATAAAACTAATACATGGGCACATCTGTATTGGTTTTATAGATACAATGCCCAATTCAACCAGTCCCATCGAATCCACCTCCTCGGACAATACTGGAGAATAATCTCAACAGCAATACATGTATATAAAGTTAGTCTCAATTATTCAACCATCAAGCTATGTAAATCATTAGACAATGCACTATTAACCATTTTTGGGCAAATTATTCTATTTTTGTAACCTCTAATAACGGTTTACATGTTGTACCATTTATATCATTTTTTATTATATACAGAAACCAATCAACGATGCCGCATTCAACCAGTCCAATCGAGTCCACCTCTTCCGACGATACCACCGGTGGAACCGATGACGCCTTTGTCAAAGACGATGCAGAAGAAGAAAATGATTCATCAGCCAAATCAAAGGAATGGTATCGCTTCATTGGAGCTAAGGCGGATGGGCCTGCAAATAAGGAAACGAAATTCGGCGGGGTGTGGACGGGGTTCAAAGATCGAACGACGGCGCATGGCATACCGCATATTGATAAATCGAGAGGTAGGTGAATGCTTTAATTATACTTTTTAATAAGTGCTATCATCTGTCCGAATCACATTCCAGGTTAAGGTTTGTGCTCAATCTATATGTTTTTATGAATTATCTAGTAAAGGAAGAATATTATTATTCAAATCATAACTATAGCAAACTCATTTATATTCAGGATAACATATGTTATACGAGTTGCTGGGGTGATTATGATCTAATGTACGCCAAATCAAAATATAAATCCGTTGTAATGGATAAACATTGATTAGAAATTATAAAACTATAAACAAATTTTGACATATAGAGTCAGCGTTTCCTTTTACAAATATACAATAATTAAAGATATAAAGCCAAATCCGGTTTTGCACTTATTTCGAACGAAATTTAGTAATATCGCTTCCTGCATTTCGTTTAGGGTCATGCAAGTTGACATTTTGGGTGATATGTTCTTTATTCTGTGTCGCCATGTTGCTTTGGCAAATATCACTGGCCTCTATCTACTTTTTCGACAACAAGGTACGTAAGCAAAACGCCAGACAACACGATTATCATCATTGTTCATCATATTAATTTCTCGCGATTGTTATCTTTAAAAAAGTTTTAATAAAAATTGCCTTAGAAATAAATGGTGGAATGATATGATTAATACGCAAAATACGGGTAAACCTTACATGATGCGCCTCATATGACCAGCCGCTTTATATCCCTTTGAGAAATCACAGACAATCTGCAATGTTTTTTTTCGCATTCCCCTCTCTATTCCAAACAAAACTTACTATTATTAACTTTACCTTTCTCGATATTAGGTCGATGTTCTGGTCTCTCTACAAAATCAGCGCGAGTTGACCTTTCCAAGTGTCACCATCTGCAACTTGAACCCATTAAAGAGGTCAGCAGTTGAAGGTCACGCGACGCTCGATGACCTACTTCTAAGTGGGTCACGCAGGCGCCGAGAGGCACCAACATTGAGTAAGTTTTTAAATATACGATACGATAATTTGTGTTTGAATTCGAACATTGAGTAAGTTTTTAAATATACGATACGATAATTTGTGTTTGAATTCGAACATGTATGCCTTTGTGGATGAGTAACTAGTTCAATATATTCATGTACAGTGTATCATCTTTTCAGTATTTGTAAAGCGTTTATGTGCATCATGAATAGTTTTTGAAAATGTGAAAAAGTTAAACTTAAGGAAGTAATGGTTGGATAAAAACAAACATTATATGCGACTCCACAACTATACTTGAACATAGCCATAAGTAATTTAATGTTTTGATAAAATTCCTAAAGAAACATTATTGACAATATAATCTACACAAGGCACTGCTATATAAAGTCGAATGTGCCAACATTTTCCCGGTTTCTAACATATTTATTTAACTCAATCTCAACTAGCGACAGGTTTATAGCTCGTTTGATTTTAAACAGTGACAAACACAAGTGGAGACAAGAACCGCTACATTTATGTTACGGATCCCTTATGCATATGCCATCAAAACATATATTTGATGCTATAAACTGTTATTGAAATTTGTTTAAAACGAAAATGAAATCGTAAAGCAATTACAAATCATTTCGTTCATACTCAATAAAGGCATCGACACACTATGAGCGACAGCGATAATTGTGCTTATTTAAGTTCGCAATGTGACTATTGAGTCATATAAAACATATTTACGAACAAGATATTTTTTCGCGTTTTGTCGGTTCCAGTATAGCCAGACCGAAATGTGTCGAGAAATTGTAAAAGAACATTGTCCTTTAATCGGTCATTAACATATGTTTCGGAAATATCCTGTACATTACTAACGTAACATACTATGTACATGATAGGACGCAACGTTAGGTTCGGTTTACTTTCATATGAAATCATTACCAACGATCTATCAACCTCACGTTTGTATGCAGACATGTACTTAAATTGGGTTTCAATTATGCAAGATTCAGGTTCGGAAGGGGAGGGATGTAGTGTTATCGATGACACGCTCTATTGCCACAACGGGGTCTATCATAAACATAAAGGTACGACTAAATGGAAAATATGAACACATTCCGTGGTTAACTTTTTATCCGCACACAAATTAAACAACAGCTTCGTAGACTAGTATGCTTTGACTAAAATATCATTTCCTCTTGCTATCAGTATACGTTAAAAAGGAAAGGATTATGTCCATTTAACAAATAGCAACGTTATGGTGTCGGACTTGTGGCTTATAATGTTGGCTTATTGTAGATTGAAATAGCAGATGAGTTTCCGTTTCTGAGTTATAATCAGCGCATCAACTATCAAATAAAACTAGCAATCATTATCTGCACGCAACTGTATTGACTGGTGTTTTAATCAAAATAAATATGTGGTTTCATATTCAAACAACATATTCTTTCGATATTTTTAATGAAGTTTTTCTTTTAAATCTACCTCATTTTCAAAAGTTAGCATCTATTTTGATTAAAAAGAGCATACGCGCCGCAGGAAAGTGAGTGTGATATGCATTTTGTTTTCAATGTTATCTTCATTAAATTCAATCGCTATATTTTTGTCATACGGGAACTTGTTTCCAAAGTGCTGATACAAGAACCGAATTGACGAGAGACGGGTAGGGATTCGTATGCGTCATGTATGCGTCATACATGCGTCATACATACGTCATACATGAACATGTATGCGTCATATACAGTGGCGCGCGGTCCTAACCCAACACAATTCTTATCGGTTATCGTTTATCGGTTATCGTTTTTGCGGTTATCGTTTATCGTTTATCGTTACAGTTGTTGAGCTGTTCGGTTATAGCTTATAGTTTTTTTGCGGTTATCGTTTATCGTTTATCGGTTATCGTTTTTGCGGTTATCGGTTATCGTTTATCGTTACAGTTGTTGGGTTAGGAATGCGCGCGACTGTATCACTACGGAGTCAAACAAGGATAGACCAAGTATTTGTGTATATAATTCATGAGATTGAACTTAGCGTTCCCTCTTATTCTTACACAACTTTCACTTGTTATCAGATAGCAATAGAGAACGCCGTAGTACGACCTCATTCAATGTTCAAGAAGAAACGATGGAAATATTGTCCAATTTGTCAGAGGAAGAAAAGTCAGAATTAGGATTCCAACTCAACGAGACAATCATCGATTGTCGCTATGCTGGAAGCAGTTGTTTTCTGAGGTAGCAATTAATCTTTCTTTTTGTCATTCTTTTATCGGATATTGTGCATTTAGTGAGTTTATTTAGATGGTACTTTATAAGGCGAAACCATTATTGATTAGTGCTATGCTGAAAGCGGCTGTTTTTTTTCGTTACCAAACATATACTTCATTGTTACAACAAAATGTTATTTTATGACACTTTCAGTGAGTTTACATCATACTTCGATCCTATCTATGGAAATTGCTTCTTGTTTAACTCTGGGTGGACTGGACTTCAACTGGACAAATCCAAAAGACCTGGGAGAAGACACGGTAAGTAAGTTAATTAGTTGCAGTTATCTGGTATAAAACATATTCAATATAGTATGTGATTATTTTTAAATCAATATATGGAATAAACCGAAATATATTGAATGAAAAATAAACACACATACATCCATATATATTGCATGATTGGGTTTTTGAATTCGAATAAATTATAATCATTGTTAGATTCCATATATGTGTCTGATTAATTTCTTAAAGTACAACCGTGTGACCTTTACCACTATCACTCATTGACTATATTTATCTTCAGATTATTATCATAACAATATATGTTTATGATTCCAGGTCTTCAGATAGTTGTCAACATAAACCAACACGACTATATCGGCGAATTGGCAGAAGGTGCTGGTGTGTTGGTGGTGGTTCATCCGCAAGAAAACATGCCCTTTCCATCGGATGAGGGCATTTTGGCCACTTCGGGGGAGTTAACGTCAATCGGCATAAGACAGGTATATGCTTAGGCATATGATTTTATTACTAGAACTTTACATTGTACTAGAACTGCACATTTTATAAATCTGTATACCTACGTTTTCAGTCAAATTTATGCATATATAATAATATTGAATTTATCCTTTTAACATATTAAGGGTCCCTATATTTTATTGTTTTTTAGGTAACGGTAAAGCGCCTGGGTGAGCCATTTGGAAACTGCACTCATCCTGGAGGCAAAAACACTAAGCGAAATGTGTATGAAGAACATTATGAAGTGGAATACACATCAACGGTAAGGCTACATCTTACACAATGTTAAGGAACCACTATTTTGTTTACTTTGCGTGAAAAAGTAGTACTCATAAAACAACACACACATATATATAAGGTGTTTATTAAGTTTTCATATACGTTTTTGTTGTGATTTCATTTAATTTATAATATATACGGTAACATTTAATTATCAAAATATATGGATAGGCTCAATGTTTAATTAATTAACAGGCTTGTTATAAGACGTGCTATCAAAAGAATGTCATCAAGCGATGTGACTGCGCAGATCCCGAAATTCCGACAGTTGGTCGCGCGTTTGGAAATCGAGCCGTAAATGCGTGTAGGGTTGCGGTGTCAGACGAAAGTAAGTTAACTGCGAGTATTGAATGTGTACCCTTTGGCGCGTCGACTGAATTTGAATGCCATAGATTGCAATTGAAAATATATAGATTTAAAACTCATATTTTTATTAAAATCATAGAGCTAGCTTTGCGATACATCGGTTGA
Source organism: Hydroides elegans (assembly GCA_001703475.1). Lineage (NCBI taxonomy): Eukaryota > Metazoa > Annelida > Polychaeta > Sabellida > Serpulidae > Hydroides > Hydroides elegans. The sequence goes on along the minus strand of LQRL01080121.1, from coordinate 35,140 downwards.
ATATTTTACACTTTATATTGCAATATGTTAAATTTATTCACTTAAATTGATAAGCGATGTTATAATTTATTATAGATGACTGTATGGAACGAACTCAACGACTCTTCCAAAATGACAAACTTAACTGTAAATGCCCAATGCCGTGCGAGTAAGTTTTTAATGTTACATTTTAAGTGTACATGTTTTGTAATGTAATACATGTTTTGTAATGTAAATAAAGGTACCAGCGATTGCTTATGTTTTAGATTTTGTATCTGATTATTTAATGTTAGATCTTGCATTTGTATTCCTTAAGTAGAGTAGGGTTAACAACTTTCAACCTGTTTGATTGTGCACAATTTAATTTTTCATTGTTTGTTTTACCTCAGAGAGAAAGCGTTCGGGTTCGAAGTATCTAACGTCGAATGGCCTTCTGAAGCTAATGAAGACACACTTTTGGCGAACTTTGCCGATAGCCTACCGGATATTATCGATGCTAATGACACGAGTACTGCACTGCGTAGTAACGTCCTGAAGCTTGAAATTTACTATCAGGAGTTCAATTATGAAACTATTAGAGAGCGGCCATCCTATCGCGTAAGTTTTCTTTTTTATATATTTAACTTACTTGAACTTGCTTTGTAAATTGAACTAAATTTTGCATCCCTCCTTTTTAATCTTTGTTTATTTCACTCATTTTAAATTGATTTATGTGCCACAGTGTTTATTTAATATCCATTTCTGTTCTTTTTTTCTTATCAATTCAGTTAACAGTACTACTTATAATAACATGAGTGAATGAATAATATGCGCAAGTGCATATATCACATACATACACTTTATCTTATTCTTATTAGAACGCGAGCTACGTGAGTGACATTGGTGGTATTCTTGGACTATGGGTTGGCTGTTCGGTCATCAGTATGTTTGAGGTCGTTGAATTGTTCATTGATTTCTTCGTGTTGGCATTTTACAAATGCTGCAATTCGAAAGCCATGCAGAGATGCAAGTCAAGACTGAACGGTGAGTTCAAAATTATTATTTCTAAAGATATCGTTGCTGTACTTGAATGTCTCGAATATAAAAGCATTAAATCAGTTTTTCGTTCATGCTGTTAACATTCAACCGTGTTGAACGACATACACTATGTTTCAAGATGGATTATTTCATATGCCATAGCATCGCTGCATAAAAATATGATTGAAGCTTACTTACCATATTGCAATTTCAGGGAAACACCAAAGCATCGCCAGCTCTCCGACAAATAATCCTCTGCCTGTCTCCCTTATAAAATAACTTTAAATTTGTCAAGTTCATTGATTTTTCAATCGTGCATCTTTATTTGCATATGTTTTGTTCCTTTATTTTAGGCCGAAACAACCGAATCAATAGTTCTCTGCCCAACACCCCTCCACCTCCGTACACTTCGACAGACAACTTGCGACAGAGACGTGGGGCTGACGACATGCAATTACAGGATGTGAATAACCTCTCACTTAGACTCATTTGATATATTGGTTATATTAATTTATCACATCCTGGGATTAAAATTGCAACAAGTAATAACTCTTTATGTTCAACTAAAGCTACACGATTTGATTTGCCTAACATTCAGCGTCCTTAATGAGGAGAGGAGACACATTTTTCATTAACAGTGAATGACAGTTAATTTTTACCTCAAACTCCGGTAACATAAATACTAATAGAACAACGGATAAACTACTCAATTGAAACAAAGGTATGTTTATGTTTTCACTGACAGTAAATGTTTAAATGATGATGTAATATTGCAATAGAACAACGGATAAACACTGTTCAATGGCTTAAATAATGATCCGTAACACGTAATATTGTAAAGCTAAACCAATTTTGAAGGTGAACTTATGTTATTGTAATATAAGGTGTATATATGCATATTGTTAGTGTTTACCATTGTTCTTCTCAAATAATCTTTTGCTTAACCATGTTGAGTTACTTGGGTTTGAAATTTGTGCATGTTAATTGATGTCATTGCTATTATAGATTGTTTTCGATTGAAAAAAGTATTCGGTCAAAACACATGGATGCTTCTCATCTGAGATTGAATATCAAAATATGTAGAAATTATATTTGCATTTAGTTTATGTTAAACTTGATGACAATATTGTTAACACGCTATTCATATTATCCCAATTCTCCCTTCCAAGATGAGCGACAGAACATTCATTTGTCAATAATAGTGTGTGCAAAACTAATACCTGAACCAAAATATGTTTACTTTATTGTATTATATGGAGAATTTCATATTTTTACACTTCATTTTAGTACGTATATTGAATTTTTAAAATAATTATTGTCGATGTTACAAAAACATGTAATACATATTTCAAGTTATGAAATCATACATATTCATATATTCATACTCAGAAATATACACATATACTTTCATATATACACATTTTATGCATATTTAAATATACAAGAATAACATAGATGCAAGTCATATTATGTATTATTCAACAGCATTTGATGAATTTACAGAATTTGTCTACATTTTACACATGACGAATATTTGATATAATTATTGTCGATTAAAAAACAACATGTAATACATATTGCAAATTATGATATCACACATATTCATATATTTATACTCAGAAATATAAGCACATATAATTACATATATACACATTTTATGCATATTTAAGTATACAAAAATAACATAGATACAAATCATATTGTTTATTATCCAACAGCATTTGATGAATTTACAGAATTATTCTACATTTTACAAAATGACGAATATTTATGTTTTGTATAATAGCATATTTTATGTTTTTTTTTGCAGTACACCATTATTTTGTTACATTGTATTTAAAATGCGCCCTTATATTAAATTAATATTAATTAATGTGATGCGCGTGTTCATGGTATACTATAAGAACACAATAAAATAAACTTATATTAAATATGTACACGAAAATAAATCTCATAAACACACAACAACAAAATCAAAGAACATTTGATAAACAAACAATATCAATCACATGTTACAGTCGCAAATAATGTATATAATGTGTTTTTTCATGTGTATCATGATATACATGTTATAAATATTGATATGGAAATTTCTATATTTTATCTTGATTTTATTTATATACTTTAACACTATTTTTGATGAGGTGAATGAAATATTAAAATATACTAGCAATATACACTATTTCAATTAATAACTATGTGTTCTACTAATAAGTATTATAACCTGATAGAGCATGATACCGCTATGATATTGTATCGGTTCACATCGTTCATTCAAACATCGATAGTCTATTATCACCCTTTGTGCTAACGTACAGCCGTCCTCGCCACCATACTGCGTCAAGAGGTTCATCCAGCCTATCACTGAGATGAATTCGCCGCCATTGCCCGGTCGCCGTCAACATCAACAGGCGATCGTACAATCTATTAGCTACCAGCAATGCACCGTCATCGTCCATTTGGCTTATATATGGACGCCTCAGGTTACTATCTTCTGATACGTCCTCGTCGTCTAACGCTGACTTTGGCCGGCTGTCAATGTTGGGCCCGTATGATTGTTCCAATTTACCGTTTTTATCATGAAAGTAGAATTTATTTGTATCCAAACAGCTTATTGATATATGTGTTAAATGCACACATATACGGTGATGAAATTCATTAAAACTGTGCCGGGAGTCACTGCATGGCGTGCTGATGATGAGCAGGCGTTTCCATGTGTTGCAATCGTACACGTGAATTGCAGCTGAATTGAGATCAGTTGCATAGAGTTGTCCGTCATATATTGATAAGTCGAAGTATGTGACCTTGGCGATTGTTCGAATGAAATCACCTGAAGCAACGCGAGTTTGAATAAATTGACATTGCACACCTATTTTGATCGCAATATGAAATACAAGAAAATCAACTTTCAAACTAAGGCTACTTATAAACCAAAATTAGAATTGAAATAGATTTCGAGCAAGAAAATATTATCTTGCAAGGGATTTTTTTGTTCCGTAGTTTTTTTTTACATTTAATGTATTACAGTAGCATTGAATAAAAATTAAAAAAAAATATATGAAATGTTCAAGATGTTGCTATGAATCTTATTAGTTTTGTTACTAATTTGATTTATAAACCTGGTGACTTAGTTGGTATTATTTATATTTATGACGGTCAATTTTTAAAACTCTGATATTATTTTGATCTTATATTTTACATCGTTATATAGACATAAATAAATGTTATAATGCACAAATGTTATAACCTGATGTTGACATTCGATACAGGTGCCTCCATCCAGCTACAACCAATGTGTCATCAGGGAGCAAAACTACACTGAGCACCCTTCTATCATCACCATGACCTCGCATACTGCGCATCTTTTTTAACTCTTGATCATACACTGTGATACCATCCTCTTGACAGCTCCACAGTTCGTCATGTATGACCTTAAGGGACCAAGGTACATGCGATAGTTCCACTTGCTTTATTTGCATAATTGTTTTGTGCAGCAATTTATTCAGTGATACAATGTCGTAGTGTGGTTCTACAATCAAAAATTAAATTTTCTATATTTAACAACATAAGCATCTATGTATTATGTTTTGACATAATGAAATTTTTATTCATTTTTTTTAATATTCACTTCATTTATTCAAATATTTCAAAAGTCGCGGCGCGAATCATTCGCCATTGCAAAGTTGAATTTATTATAACATTGACTGTGTTTATATGTTATAACGAATATCATATTATGCAACTACTTCCATCTTCAATCACATGAAATCCATATAAAATTTATTTGGCAAACTGACACTCAGGTATATAAGTGCTCAGTTAATAATGAACTTATGTATAAATGTATAGAACCTAAGGGTGTTTTTATTGTATGTCTATACATTGATGTGTTTGATATTGTTATTATGTATGATATGATATGGTACCATGCACTATTGCATTTCATATATTCAATAAAGGTGTGTTCCGAGACACTTTATGTCGGGCCATTTCTTTGGGCCGGGCCGGGTCAGTTCGGAACAACACATTGCATATAAGGCATATTCATTTTTTACTTAGTTTACAAATCAATTAATTGTAATAGACCACAATATTTGCGCGATTTGCTGGTTTCTTACACATCTGATAGAGATCTCAGTTCAATAGACGCTCGATTGTAAATCGAACCAAAGCATAAACTAGAAAGGTGCGGGCGCAGAGCTTTCTCTCGATGCGGTCCAAAAGTTTGGAACTCACTTCCAATTACTGTGCGAACATGTAAAAATGTCGATGATTTTAAACGAAAATGGAATCTCTTAAACCTAAAGTTCCAGTTTACTAGGTCAAGTTAATTGAATAATTTGATGTAAGTTTAATATTTATAAAAAGTGCTGGCGCCATTGGCGCTCGTATATTCAACACATACGGTCTCAGTTTAATCCCGTGCATAACATGCCATTTGGGTGATGTCAATCAGAATTAGCAATCAGGTGTAATTGAGTAAAATGTTTTTAGTTTTATTTCTTCTTGTCGATGTAGACCACTCTCGACAGATTTTGTAAATTAGCACACTTCAAATTGATATGATAATACATTGCAGTATTTTTTTGTTTTGAGGGAATTGGGCTTTTGAGTTTCTCGCAATACATAAAGCGTTACGTAAAATATTCACAAACATGTACATTAGCCTTAGGAGATACATTTCACAATTTCGAAAGCTCTAAAAAGTTTTGAAATTTTAACAATACTGAATTTCATTGTTCCAAAAATGTTCCGAAATTGTTCCGAAACTGTTCCGAGCCACAGTCTGGCCCGGCCCGGCCCGACGACATTAGTGGGGCACCGACGACATTAGTCGGGCCGGGCCGGACCACGGAACACATCCCTATATTATATATTGTTGTCCTATAATAATTGATTCTGTGGGCAATAAGATTGCTTGAAATATGTTTTTGAATTATTCAATCTTATTTTACTTACCAAGTATGCCTCTAACATGTTCAATTGATGGTCGATTTGAACTCTCAAACGATACCATATTTGAGATGAGATGCTTCAGGTCTTTGTTCAACCCGTCGGATGTAGATTTGCTATCAATTATTTTAGGCATTAAGTTTCCTTTTTTGAAAGCATCTGCCATGTCCCGACCAAAAATCGATGTCTTATTTTGTTTTCGATTGGCAACTAAAATGGAATAAATTACAACATCAGATACTTATGCAAATTATTAACATAGTTCCTCACGACTTGCACAACTCTTATTCATGACATCAAGTTTTTAAGAATCTATTACCTCTAGAGAAATCATCTGAACAGTGATAAATTACTACCGATCGTATTCGGTTGAAAATATCAAAAGCTACATCTACAGGTCAAGCGCCTCAATCTAAGCCATATCAATGTCTCTATTTTATTCGTTTTCTCAGGAAAAGCACAACGACCTGTTTTGCTCTTACGCGACCAGAAGATTATAACACAAATTTTAGAAACAGTGTCAAGAAACAGCTGAGAAGTACTGCCCAATACTGCCCCTTGTAGTGTGGATCTGCCCTCGTGGTACAATATCTTGTTTGAGAGTCCGAATAAAACGCCGCTATACTCAATCTGCTTTATTATTTCCAATATCTTCACTTCTTGTTATCACCAATCCGCATCTCCCGAACACTGAATCTCGACTCTTATTC
>LQRL01080121.1:12945-28247 GCA_001703475.1 Hydroides elegans | reverse complement strand
GTTCCATTCCAATCTGGAAGATATTCCAGAACATTTAATAACATTCTAGCACATACACGAACATAATCTAGAAACATCGTTATTTACATTAAACTGCTATTGTCCACAAAGTACAGATAAACAACCATGAACGTTATAATACGTATGTAGAAATATAGAAGATTCAAGAATATCTATATCTTGACAAACAGGTCAATCAAAACGTTAGGTCCGTCCGGTCTTATTAAATTGTCTAAAACAGGAGGGACGGGCACACCGACAAACGGAATAATGAACAGAAAGACATGCAATTGCAAATATTGCCTTAAGCTGTCTTAAGTATCTAAACTAAACATTGGTTTCCAGTTATTCATTGAGTGTGAGAACGATATCAGGAAATGTTGCATTATATCATGATAGTAAAAAATACAGCATATTACAGTCTTGACTTGCCTAAGATATTTATAAAAATGTGATTGTCTTTTCATGAGGCAGTTCATAACAAACATTCCACAAATATTTTGTATTATCGTCAACAAGCCTAGGTCACGTGATGCAAACATCGAAAAAAATGGATCTTCTGTTATTGCTCATATTACGTAGGAGCCGACCTACAGACTCCCGTGACACAACAGGTATATATCTTTTTAATGTGCTTATATAAGCACAATCACTTGCGTAGGCACCCCCGGAAAATACAAGACCCATTAGATGCCTTAAAAAAGCAGTTAAAGCGGTCTAAAACACGAAAGAAGTAGTAAATGTTGTAAAAGGTTTACGAACTATACATATGAATAAAAAAAACAAATATATTAATTAATCAATTACGTTAAGAAAGTGACATGATCCCAGGTTGGCATTGATGAGACGGTAGAACACTAATCACTATTATAACATATATAACACAAACATCATATTCTACGCAAACATGATTGGTAAAGTGATAACGAATTAAACAGGTCGAATCTAACTTTCGACAAGCTTTGAGTGGAAGATAATGCAAGATCATAATAATGACATTTTCATGATATTTTTTGTAACATCCTCAACATTATTACTTTTGGTTAATTGTTGGACAATAATGTCCGAATGACATATATTGGTATCAAATGTTATTGATTTTCCGATTCTATACAAAATGAGGAGGTCAGGTCCCAAGTAAGTAAATAACATATCCGTGGGAATGGTGGAGATACCCGACAAATGGGTGGGTAAATCGACGAATATTTCATTTATTGTAATTATTATACTCAGCTAATAATTATGTTGTTTGAAATATAGGAGTTGTTTATTGTTCGGAGTATTGAATCGTGGCGCCAGCCATATTTTTCAAGCATGTTTGAACAGCTTTTTAAAATATGATGCAGGGTTTCTTTCTTGCCGCATTTACAATGAATGTGCTTTTGCCTCGAGGATAGAGTTCATCGCTAGAGTGTCAATTGTAACATTAATCCCAAATTGTAGAATATCACGCAGGAGAACATTTATAAGGGTTTGCCATGTAGCGTGCGATTGTTTGAGATAAAAGAGCGTAATGAAGCGCCCTTGAACTGTAAGTTACGGGATTTGTGTTATCAATTTGTGCTGAAATTCGTTGATTGTATTGTGTTTTAAACGGGATTTTACTCGGTTAATTTGCGTATTTCTTCGAAGGGCTGGGCAACAGGAATAGTAGTTCTCATGTACGTTTTCACAATATGTCGATTTGGATCCTTTACCAGTCCATTTACAGTTTTGAGTTCATTGTAGCATGTATCTTCGAATATGCTTTTAGTCTAGAGGACTCATGTGCGATCGAGTTCGATTATTTGAAGGGGAAGCGAAAGCCTTTTAAATGGAGCATGACTCGTTTTGCCAAGCCATTCGACGTCGATTGAATTCAAGCATTTATATTTTCCACGTTAACTATCAACATGATCAACATTTCATAATTGTAAGCAACCGAAAATTAACTTCATGTTATGTTTTGACATTATGTTTGTTCATATCAACTAAGACAAAGTGCTGCCGATCACAAATTTAGCAAAACAAAACGGACCAAAAACATACCCTGCTCTGAATTTGCAGATAAAAATATATCATATTTCATTGTTTAAATAATGATTTTATCCTTACTCAGTTCAGTAAATTTATTACAAAATTATATTGTGCACAAATTAATAATGTTTAATATCGAGCATAAATACAATATACATTTTATTTTGTAAACGTAAATATATCATAAAGAATTCTCAAAAATGAATAGAAGGTCTATATATTGATTACCTACCACTGTTCGGAATTGTTGATTGATTATCGGGACTGTACTGGAAGATAACTGCATTCATTAATCCAAGACTAAATATATCAACACTGGATGTATACTCCAACAAACCATTTGGTTTCAGAAAGAATTCGGGTGCTGAATACATAGGTGTTCCAGCGGAAGATTTGTTGACCATGGTTGAAAATGTAGGGTTGCTTAAGCTATAGTCATACAGTTTAGCATATCCGAAATCAGTTAATTTGGCCATGTTTCTTGTTCCAACCTTTTTCATCAAAGCATTACCTGGTTTTATATCTCTGTGGATGATTGGTGGGTTGTGATGGTGAAGATAATCCACCGCACATGTGATTTCGTAAAGCATCCTTATCCTTTTTTGAACAGGTAGCGTTGGGTTTAACTTCATGTATTTATCGAAGTCTCCCAAGTCACAAAACTCCATAAATAGCCAAACTGTGTCCTCGTGTTTACAATAGCTGAGAAATTTAACGATATGAATGTAATCGATTGCCCGCATTTTTTCACCTTCTGATATAGCCATTTTCTCCATTTCGCGATATTCTTGACCCCCGGATGCAACTTTTATTCCCTTCGCCGCGATGGCGTCCCTTGTTCCTTTGTCAAATCCTTCACAAACCTGTCCGAATGCGCCAGCTCCTATATTCGGATATACTGTTACACGATATTTGTCGATATCCACTTGACCTTGCTTCAAGGGAGGTAAAGGTCCTAGGTTGTTATTCAACCATTTTGAAGGCCCGCTTCCCATGTTTATGGTTTGTTTGTGACTAAAACATTATGAATTAAATACAAACAATTCTTAATTTATGTTTCATGCTTGTTGGTTAACTCTATCCGCACATGTTTTAACTAAAGCAGCTGATGACTTAACAGTTAATGTAACTAAAGGCGACTTAAATATTACATTGTATGTATTGATAAAATAAATGATATTGGATCATCCCGCTATTTACACATTGAAATGTAATGAGGCATGAGCTGAGAAAGATGTTTGTCGAGACCCTCGAATTCCGAAATAAAGGGATCAGCCGATTTGTTACATTATGTTAAGCTTTAACGCTATTGCATTACATTATTTATTGCATTACAATTATTATTGTAGTAAAGTAGTGATAGTTTATCTTGGCGGCAGGCTATATCATTTATGAATGGATGAATACCACATTATTGGAGATATGCAGCTTATCCAGACCCCCTTGATAGAATTAGCTCTTTATTATAAAGGATAGGACATTCAATTACACTTCACAAAACACGCAAGTGCCCTATTTTGATATTATGCTTTTATATGAGCAATTTGTTATGTGTAGTATAAACATTGTTGAGAAATGTACATTTTTATGTCTCTAGCTATCGATGTTATTAATGTTATTTCATGTTATTACGTGACCCCATTCAACGGTGGATTGTCATATGTAAACTTGATTATAATCCCTATAGACAGTATATATACTTTGGCTGACATCGATATGATACGCATGATTTGACATTTATTCTTATTTTTAGAATTCGGCATGTCTAAAAATGAGCACCCGAATATAATATGAATTTGCAGCTACTTTTTTTCTTAATTCCTATAGACGAAGGTTGGTGCAAAAAAGGTTATTAATATAATCGAGGTTTTGAATGTATCAGGCTAAAAATATCAAACTCTTACTATGAGTATACTTTGGCTGGCATCGATATGATATACATGATGTGACATTAATTCTTATTTTTTAAAATTCGGCGTGCCTAGTATAACCTCATCAGGCACAGTTTTAACCCCTAGATTACCAATCCTTAGTTATCTATAACGATGCAATCATACCTAGTAATAAGTCATTACTCTGTGCCATGGCTTAAAACACGATTAAAATGTAACAAAATAACCATGGTACAAAAATATGATAGACTTTTTGATGAGCATATGAAAATAAAAATAAACTTTAGAAATGTTGATGTACTTCAAGTACTACAAATGGATACAAGCTCTAGATTGCTACCAGAAATTACTTGACTCCAATAGTCCCCAATAGGTCGTCCCACCCTTCATGTGTTCTACCACGCATGTTTTGATTATTTGAGGGTGGGGATAAAGCGACATGACAAATTCTGTGAATTCAATAGACACCAGATATCACAAACAGGTGATTTCTATCAAACATATCGATTTGAAACTTGGTCAAGGTTATACACAACATACGGTTTTGAAATTCTTAGAGCCTATTGTAAACAAGATTCAATCGGGTGGATAGGCGTTTTCCTGTTTGTTATAAATCATATCATGGATTAGAATTTTTTTAGAGATGAAAATAATGTAAAGGGCCCAGCCATACGGCGAGCTATTCCTAGTTATTTTAACATATTACACTGTGAGTTTCAATATATCCCTTACGTAAAAAATAATAACAAAACTATCTCACAAGCCCTATATATCTTCCAAGCCCCAAAAAATTGAGCACCTGAATTAAATATGATTTTGCAGGGACATTATTCTATTTTTTAATGAAAATTGATGCAAAAAAAGGTTATCAATACAATCGATTTTGTCAATGAAACAGGCTAAAACATCAAATTCTAGCTATGAGTGCTAGTCATTCATATGAAAACATAAGCTCCTTTTCAAAATGTGTCTCATTTAAATGGTCATAAAGGTACTGGAAGGTACATAAAGGTGCCAAAATAGAATATTGATATTGCGGGATATTTCGGGATAAAATGGTTTATGCAATGTGGGTCTGGCCGCATTGGTAACATTTGATGACTTTGATGCCTAAACAAACATATTGACATTAAATTCATAATGGGAAACAAACACTTCCTCATTGCTCATTATTTTTTTTTTCAAATTAGTGCACAGTTTGAGTTTCAATTAAGAGCTACATTAGAACGTTTTTTATGAAGACTGAGCTCGAAAAAAGCGTAAAGTGTAGCCAGGTTCTAAGATATGTTTGTCATGTTGTGTGTCTTTATCATTTCATGTATTTTGGTGAATTAATAGGACCTATATGTAAGTTTAACGAAGCGCAGCACCATATTATACTAAGCTTATCTTACGTTAGTCACGTATATAAGTCACATTAGGAATATGTCATGTGTAAATATAATCGCTTATCGCTTTGTTAAAATGACACCGTGCTAATTGATCATATAAAAGAGATATATTGTAACAAGCAGATCAGATGGATCAAGCGGTAGAATATCCTTGAGCCTGCAAACAGTGTGCTTATTGTGACAAGTACTCATAAATGACGTTAGTTGTTGCGAGATTGATCTCGATATTGTTGTATATTTAGACTTTATTTCAATATTTATTTTATATTTGAGTATTTAAACTGTTTGACTCAAACATTGAAATATGCATTATACAAACCCGTATTGACTTTCCGATTGCCAAAACTATGATTTCTACTTATGAATGGAAAACGGAAACGAATAAACGTTTTTATACGACAAATCGATACGCATAAACGAATAATATGATACCAAAAGAACGAATAAACAAATGTGATATGAATAAACTATCAAACGAATGTGATACGGCAATGAATATCTCGATCATGAATAAGTAATAGATAAGCCATTATACTAAGTTGATACGAACAAACGATTAAACGAATAGGATACATATAAATGTATAAGCGAAAAAACGCATCTGATGTGAATTAAAAAAGTTAATGCTAATAAACGAGAAATGACTAAACTAAGTAGTAGATACAAATAAACGCAAGTTTTGATACAAAAGATAGTCCAATTAGAAGAAGTTTTGACTGTATATTGGTCAATAGTGAAATATATCGCATATCGCATATTTCCACTAGAGCAATTGCATGTTATAGTTTGAGTCTTAACTTTACCGGTCAAACTGGCATTTGAGAACTCTTAGATGAAATAATAGGAGCTATCCATGTTAACTAATAAATGCCAGATTTCCGCTCATGCACAGTGCGCTGGGTGGCAGAAAGACCCAAAACAGAGCTCTATCCATAAGCAACAAAAGTGATCTCTATAACCTTTAAAGTCAATTTTGTGTTTTAAAATATCCTTAATCTGACATAAAATACATCAATCAAATGAATACTTATGCATTATTAACTGTTTTTTTTACAATATTGAGATGATGGAGATAAATACCTTTCAATTTAACAATATTATCATTGATATAAATCGATATATATGTCCAGAACGCATATAATATATTATGAATATATGACTTGATAACTAATGAACTACAATTAATTGAATCGATTATCTTTGAAGACTTTTAAAAATCATTAAACGCTCATATGTTGTTAATTTAAGCATTTTGATAACCTTAACAATTTCATAAATCCTATATCTATATGGGGGTTATAATGGATTTTTCTTATTTTTTTTATTGCATGAGGGTTAAGTAAGTGACATATAAAAGCAAAGATTTGAATATTGTTTGATAATTGTTTGATCAATGTCGACTGTTCATGGACGATTTGTTTCAGTTATATATTTTATTACGTACACATCGGCATACTCACAGCATCCTATCCGCATTTAAAACAATGTTCTTTTGGTTCATATCCTAAATTAATGAATGCCATATAAATCCATACCAATTTTGTGTTATCTTACTTTAGATAAATGACAATCCTAATATTTGGATCTGAAACAAACACTTAATGAAACTTCACAGAAAATAAATACCGGGACACGTACATGTATATTTAGCCTTGATCTTATGTTTAGCGCCTTTTTTCATTCTAACATTCAAATGGGAAGATAAAATAGGCGCTCAAATATGATGAAACGAATATAAATTTAAGTATCTGGAAATATAGTATGACATCTCATGACCAAACTGGATAGCGAGGACTGGCGATAAGAGGGCGTTATTTTTTACGACAAACTATGGGAAGAAGGCATTATATAGCTAATCTTATATCCGGGTAAACCAGCTTATAAGTTCTCAATTTCATTTGAAACATGGCTAATGCTATCAAAGATGGGTTCGAATGGGGATTATCTAAATTGAAAATGTTTAAACCCGATCAAAATCCCATCATTTTCTTGTTTAAACTACATAGAAATTGGTATGAAATCATAGCAGAAATGCAGCCTAGGCCACCCAGTGCATTTTAGCCCTTTCAAAAGCTGATGTGTGACGTCACGTGGATAGCTGCTATATTCAAGAGTGACATGACAAAGCTGACCCTCAACTTGATGAATGCAAGTATAATGATCAGGTCACACGGTAAGCTTCCTCTAGCTTTCTGATCATTAAAAAGTCTTAATGTGTTGCCTGTGTGGAAATAAACACCTCAGTAAGCGTTCTTTACTAAACAAAATGACACCATTTGGATTTCACATTAGAAAAACAACATAAATTACGGATTAAAAGCTTGGAAAACCTTCCCGTATGGCCAGGTCTTAAATGCAGTATCTTTTTCGAGAATTTCGCAATCCAACTCATGAAATATGTAACATAGCGAGGCTATGCGAGTATTTTGCGATAGTTCACTTTTGTGGTTTGGATATCAGTCACTTAAACAACTAAAAACATCGTTTTGTGACTTTTTTGCTCATTTTTCATTTCGATTTTGTTCAATAAATTAATCTGCTTTTTATATTAGAATTTGAACTATAAACTTGTGGTCAATGTGGCAATTGGTATTTTGTATCGACAAAATCAGATTGATCTGTCATTTTTAATGTTTAGAAACAATATCCCACACATAATAAACAAAGTTGTGATGCTAGAGGGTAAAATTCGTGAATTACCGCGTTTTCATTTAAACGAAGGCGGCGAAAGTTCAAAGAAACATTCTGCAACATTCTAATTATTCGAGACTTAAGAACTTCATGATTCGGTACTATTCTAGAAAGTTCCATTCTAATCCAAAAAATATTTTAGAACATTTAATAACATTCTAGCATGTACACGAGCATGATCTAGAAACATCGTTATTTACATTAAACTGCTGTGGTCTACAAAGTTCAGATAAACAACAATGAACGTTATTATACGTAGTCTATGTAGAAAATATAGAAGATTCGAGAATATATATATATCTTGATAATGTATCGATTGAATGCATGTTTATATCGATAGTGTGAATAAATTGAGAAATGTTAAGTTGTGTTGCATTTATGATTGTTATGTTTTTTGTTAACCGTGGCCTTTTAACCGTCGACATTTTGACGTATGTTGCCAAAAATTGGCGACATTTTGGAAACTGCAGCCCCTATAAGCATACCATTTTGTCTTCCTTTGTCTTACACTTACATTTGTGTAAACCTTAAATCATCCATACCTGAGCACATTGAATCTCAATCCCTTGGGCGGTTCATTGGTCATCTTGACGCCGTTCTGCAGGATAGCCAAAGGCAACTTGTCCGACGGATATGACGTCAGCCACATTCGGAAGTCGGGGTGGGTAGCATCTGGGTTCAACTCCTCGCAGAGCTGTGCATGGGAAAACACAATAGATGTGAATATAGAAAAGAGCAAGAAAATAAAACACGTGTCTCAACATCCTCATTTGTGAGACTCATAGGGCCAATTTCTCATCTGAGGTTTGGGATTGGTTTTGGTCGAACCACCCCGGAACCTCACCAAAACCATGAAACTAGGTTTTGCCAAACAACTCATTTTCACATCTCTAGTCTGGTCTCGCTGCGGTCCGAGACTTAGTCTGTGGATCGACCCTAGACCGTTAAAATGTCAAACCACCTAGGGGGTATGTTTCGCAGAGGTTTAGTCCCTTATTTCTTCAGATATTAATACATTTATCGACTTTTTTTGGCATTACAATATATGCAAATGGTTTTAAAACATTATTTGATGTAGAATTGATACCTATACATTTTCTCAATTGAAAATGATACAGCTTATTATTTATAATTTTATTATCATAAGGATAATCATTGTGAAACTTGTTTGTAAAAATGAATATACTTATACCGTTATATTATCAAAAGTTACACCAACGAGCGATGAAAAGGGAGGGAGAGAGAGGGTTTCCGGTATAAATGTATAATGTAAATGTGTAAATGTATAAGTTTAACATAAATTCTATGGTTTATTTAGAAGAGAAATTATTTAAATCACATAAACAAATATAAGGATGTATATGCATTTTCTTATTAATGAAGAACCAGGCTGTTCGGCATCATTATCGAGCGAATTATGAAATACGTTAAATTCAACCGATATGATTTCTCCATTTTTTGGAGATGTCGTCTTGTACGAGTTGCGATTTCCCCTCCTGTCAATTAAGATTTCTTCTTGTAATTTGATATTACTTTGCGCGCTTTAATTTTTAATCGCTCATACAGGTCAACAAATTGACCTTTTTTGCGAAATGTTTGGCTGTTTAATTTGTCCGTTATTTTTGTCAGGTGTTAGCTTTGTTGTTGATCAAATGAATATCTTTTATTTTCAATGATATCCCTTTTGTCAAAAATAGGTGAAATAATAGCCCATTTATCAGCTTCAATAAATGGAACCGCGATGATATATTTCTGAAGAAAGAAATAAGTATAGGCTTCTAATGGGGTAGATAATGATAATAAGTATAACACGACGCGCATAGATATATTTGATTGATAAAAAATCGATTCCTCCCCTTGTTTGTCATAATGACCAAACACCTTAAATAAAACCGTCGTCTGGTAAACCTCTGCGAGACCTAGTTTCGCGAAACCATGTCTAGACTAAAGATGAGGGACAGGATCCAAACCATGTCCGAAACCAAGTTTCGCGAAACCTAGTTTCGGTGAGGTCTGAGGTTTTCAAAACTAGGTTTGGGACCAGTCCGGTTACATAAGATGAGGAATTGGCCCATAGTGTGGATTTGTGAGGTCACGACCATCTTATATGAGGTCCAGCCGATTTTTCTTAAATTAAAAACTTTGTTTGTTTCTTTTTTTTTTGTAACCTTTTCTAGGGTGGGCATCCAGCTGGGCGCCAGATGGCAGTTCTGCAGCATGACCCACGTGCCCTCTTTGACGCCCTTCTCGATCATTTTGAGGGCGATGGGACCTTGACCTTGACCGAGGGACAAGCTGTCGAATTTGGCGCCACCGAATCCCTGTGGAAAGATACAAGTTGTTTTAGGTATAAATACCAAAGGAAGTCACTAGATGTCGTACGATAGTTAATGATCAGCGTCTCTACTGTAGATCGTGCCACCGAAATACTGACAACATACAATACAGTCGTGACATGAATGAACCCCATAGGTGTTTTGCGATTCGTTTCGTCATCGCATGGTGCTGTGTTATGATATGATTTTTGTGGTGTACAATGTGATTTGTATGATTTTAAGTCAAAACGTCAGGGTTGGTTATATTCTTACAAACAATGTAAAGGTCACGTTTTCTAAACTTTATTTCAATATATTAGGTATATTTCATTCGCAACCTTACAAGTATCACAAACGGCCACGATTCAGTACCTGATCATCAGCGAACTTCAACAACGCAGCCACAGGATCCGCTCCGGGCGACAGCACGCAAATCAACGGCGTGATATTGGTCGAGTCATTAAACGAGCCGGGCAGATCAAACGGTGGGGGCTCAATGTACTTTTGGCCGATCTTGTCGCGCACGAACTCCTGCACGGCCGGAATGACCTTGTCCGGACGCATGCAGCGCAACACGAGGAAGCCTTCGAGTTTGCCGTAGTCGCCAGGGAATTTCTCGTGGTGTGGTTCCTATAATCGAGGGAGAAGATTGATAAAAACATAATGAATAAGTGTGGTTCAAATATTCGAGGGAGAAGAAAAACGTGCATGCGCTGGAAGCCTTCGAGTTTGCCGCAGTCGCCCGGAGTTCCTTGTGGTGCGGTTCTTATAATCGAGGGAGAACATGTGAAAAATATGAAGAAAACGTGAGGCTTCAATCATCGAGGGAGAACGAGCATGCGCTGGAAGCCTTCGAGTTTGCCGTAGTCGCCGGGGAATTCCTCGTGGTGTGGTTCCTGTAATCGAGGGAGAACTTGTGAAAAACATGATGGAAAGGTGAGGCTCCTTTAATCGAGGGAGAAGAAAAACGAGCATGCGCTGGAAGCCCTCCATTTTGCCGTAGTCGCCAGGGAATTCCTCGTGGTGTGGTTCCTGTAATCGAGGGAGAACATGTAAAAAATATGGTGAAACGGTGCGGTTCATATAATCGAGGGAGAACATTTGAAAAATATAATGAAAAGGTGTGGCTCCAATATTCGAGGGAGAAGAAAAACGAGCATGTGCTTGAAGCCTTCGAGTTGGCCGTAATGGTCTGGGAATTTTTCGTGGTGCGGTTCCTATACAGGTGGAGTAAGGTTTTTGATGAGATATTATTTTTGAGATTTTAAATTATTTTTATGTTAATTCTTTTATATTGATTTATTATTTTGCTTATCAAGTTAGAAAAGTTTAAAACATGGTTAAAATGACATTGCTCATTTTCTCAATTGCACTTAATCTGAAAATCTTATCCTTATAATTCAATTAAATACAATAGAAAGGCGGGGCAACAAAAACGCTTCCATTTTATTGTTGACAGATGCAAGGGACCGATCAAAATGCTTGGATTTCTGACTAAATTGCAGGCGTTCTTTTTGGAAAACCTCTCCAATTAGGAAACAAATAAGGGTAGCGTCCGTACTTACCGATGAATCATAGACGACCTTACAGTAATCCTTATACTGCAGGAATGTCTTGCGGATACTCTTGAATCTCGGTAAATCGTCCACTCGGCACACTTCGTCCCAAGCCTTTGCCGGAAGCCAGGCAGTTGGGTTGCTATGGGGGTTGTCAAGACCGACACCTATATGATACGAACGATAATACAATGAATAGGGTGGCGCTTTCTCATTGGTTGAAAGCAGGGAGAGGCCGATTTAGACCAACATATAAGCAATAATGGTTCAGTGAATCATAAATGGTTTAAACATCAGGATTAAGAGATATGTAAATTTGAATGCAGATATACATTTTAACAGTTTCTTTTTATTATTCATAATCACGGTTTTCTTCTGGTGATATTTGATTACATTTTACTTTCAACAACATTTCCTAATTGTTATGTTCTAGTGTTCTAGTGTAAACGTTTAATCTCAATGGTATGGTAATTTTATTAGTCATTGTGCATACATCTCGAAAAATGGTATCGTTATATAACTGTTTACCTCCGATGAGTAAGAACCTCAAGTTACCATGACGAGCTATTCATTATGGTAACGATCATTTCAACTGTTAATACTCTTCATTAATCTTTTTTTTTCTTTTGGCAGTGTTTACCTCTAGTGAGAAGGAACCTCCATTCATCATCGTCGACCAATTTGTCGTGTTTGAGTATGTTAACGCACAACATGAAGGAAAACAACAGCTGCAACACACGCTAAACACATACGCCACGCTTTAAAATACTGCACGCAAACGCAAAACTAAACCACTCTATATGAACACTTGTAACTATGCCTAACTAAGTTGTGATGAAAACATCATTGAAAGTCAACTTAAACACTCTAACATACATCTCATCTAACAATAATTATTTTCAGCTACAGCTCGGTGAAAGTTTTCTGAAACGGAAATGATACTGACAACGAATGAAATACGACACACAAAGGGTGACTAGCAACATATTCTCTTCGCACTCTATAGCTCATCTTGGTTGTGCTGCTCAACTTGACTTGATATTGTAGCTAATACTATGGATCATGCAGTTGCTTTATCGGCTTCGCAACCATTCAAGCAACATCTTGTGGTACGAATAAGCAGTAAGCCTTATATAAATATACCTTGTGTTTATTGTCAAAATAGTGTAAAACGTAAGTTAAGAAGAGGATAGCAACTTGTTTTGACCCATTTACTGAACTATATTTTAACATTAAGTAAGGTTGGGGGACCTTAATAACACATGCCTAACAATAGGGACTTGCACAAGGGATGTCTGACTACGTGATTGGGTACCTCCAGTCTTCATATTCTTTTGGACAAATTTCATTCAAAACCGACAGCAATTTGATCGTGAGAATGAACGCGAAAAGAAGCTACAAATATTACAGAAACATAATTTTATTCTTGGCTTGCAATGCGAAAAAAATCTATAAGAGGTACATGTACATGTTTAACATAATCACTCAAATCAACAACAAAATATGAAGCATCGTTGTTACTGCAGTCGTGTCGCTTTATATAATAGAATAGAAATCTGCAATTTTATTCTATGTTCTATGACAAGACATTTTGAGAAAACACAACATCTAAAACACGAACATCGATAAATCAACTGCAAACTTGTCGCTTTTTCGAGTAGATTGTTTGTTCAACGATCTCTTGAAAACAGGACTTGTGTTAGTACGACATAAATATATTGATTAACATACATGTATTAGTAAAATCCATAGCGCTATGATTTGCATTAAAATGAATTGTTTTATCAAAACTCCGCTGCAGCTTCTGTAATAAGAATTAAATATAAATTGCAAAAATAACATAAACCCTAATATGAAGGATCCTCAATGTTTGCTTTTGAGTCATTTTAGGACCATATGCATAATTGTTAATGGTTTTAACCATTAATGGTTCCATTTTCCAAGTTTGCGTTTTAGAAAACGCCTTTTTTTTAAATAAAAAGTAATGAATGTCACTTCAAAAATAAACATACGGATCCCAAACGACCACAAATTCATCATGAAACAAACCACATGGACATCACAAAAACACGTAAATCAAAGGAAAATCTTGTTAAAAAAAGTCGCAGTATTCGGAACTGCATCGTATTCCTCCAGTGAGCATGAAATTCCATTCATTTTTGTCGACCAAACCGTCGTGAGTGAGCATGTTGATTGCCAACAGGAAGCCAAAGAGAAGCTGCAAATTCACATTTATTTAATATACAGTAAATTAAAAGCTATACATGTATATAGAAGCAGACAATTCTGACATCTTCAAAGTGGTAAACGAAATGCGATATCAGCTGCAAGAAAATATGGACAATAAAGTGGAAGAGTTTATCCACTTTTAAACATTTATATTTATAAAATTTCATATAAAATCATATCACGAATTTAGTTTGTTAAAATTACATTCGAATAGAAATATATAAATCATCAAACAGACTTAAATGGCGCCATCATTTTACATGTATATAACAAATATTCAAGATATGTTGTTCTTGAAATTATAGCAAGACAACTCCAATATAGCCCCCCCCCTCAATCAAAATACAAAACACGTACCTTATCCTTCTCAAAGAGCGATCGGCACACATTGCAATACAGCGAATAGGTAAAGTGATTCTTCAAATTGGCCAATCGCGTATCGAGCACCTCGCTCTTCTCGGCATTATCGATCGACATGACAAAGAGGCCAATGAACCAGGAGAGCGAGTACTGGTACATGGGGTCAATGTTCGCGAGGTCAGTGATGCTGAAGAAGAGGATGGTCGAGTGGATGGCGATTGGCTTGTAGCCCATACGCGTTTCATCGATCTTCTTTTCTGTCACTTCGGCGATGGCCTGTAAAAGGGGGATTGAAATTAATATAGCCATTAACTTATAATATACACTTTCATCATATTAACATACACTTCATCAATTGTCATTTATAACTTATTCAGGCTTCCCAGCGACCGATTCAAGAAACAAGATTATCAAGGACAATGACCCAGCTTTAGTTAATAGATATGACGTAACCTCTTTAAAGTGCTAGCAAGCGCATTTTGTTTATTGTGTAATGAAAAAAATGACAGGTACGTGTAAATGCATACGCCGGTAAGAAAAGTCATGGTATCCATTTGTTTAAACATCTGCATATAAATAAGAATTGTAAGAATTATTTTCATAATTTAAGCATCATTATGAGGTATAAGTTGTACAAGCTGGGATTCGAACCTACAACCTTATGACCATGATTAAGATGTTATATCCCTGAGCTACAGACCAATACGCGATATGTATGAACATATAAACAAGACAATCGTGGATTGCATATCCCCCGCCCGACTTTGGACCTCGTCACACGGGGGGCAGCACCTGGCCATACGGGAAGCTATTCCTCATTTTTTTCTATACAAACTGCTTAAAATGTTATTT
>LQRL01080121.1:0-12935 GCA_001703475.1 Hydroides elegans | reverse complement strand
CAAGATGTTTAAAATGCAACGTCCTTCTCCTCAAACGTAAGACAAAATCTCACAAGACGACCAAACGTAAGCATGTGATTATATAAGTAACTATTGATGGTTTGCCAGAAAAAATCAAACTTTAATTGCATGGAGGAAAAATGATATCAATCGTCAAATAGCTTGGATTGGTTGCATTGGTCTAATATGCCTACCCTAACAAAAATCGAGGCATTGTGAATGAATAATGATCAATATTGATAACACTCCTTTTATACCCCTTCTGCGTGTTTGCGTGTTTTCGTGTCTGCGTGTTTGTGGGTTTGTGTGTTTGCGGTTTTGCGTGTTTGCGTGTTTGCGTGGACAAAATTGAGTTTTTGCGTGCAGAAAATTTCGTGTTTGCGTGCTGTAATTTGCGTGTTTGCGTGCAGCTGTCAACTTATAATCGGATTTTACTGTATATTCTTCAAACACTGTTGAATAAACTGTTATGAAAGATGTACACGCATATTAATCTTATCAATGCACACACCAAATAAAAAGGAAAACCGGGAAACACCCACTACCAATTCCATGTTACAGTTGAATAGCAGTTGGTATATTGCACTTTTTTATATGCATGTGATATACATGTTTTAAATATTGATGCGGAAATGATGATACTCAATATTAAGTTTTCTATGCATTAGCAATATTTGTGATAGTTTGTTTAATTATAATATATAATAACATAAAGACTATTTCAATTGACAATTTTGTGGTCTAACAAAAATAATATTACCAAATGATATTTCATAATATCAGTTCAAATATTTCATTCAAACATTGTTAGTTTTTCATCCCGCCATGTGCTAACGTACAACCGTCCGCGCCACCTTACGGCATCTTCAGGCCAAATCAACTTATCACTAAGCGGGATTTGCTGCCATTGCCCCGTCGCTGTCAACATCAGTAGGCGCTTGCTCCATTTATCAGCCACCAGCATTGCATCATCGTCATCCATTTGGCATATATATGGTCCATCCAACATACTGTCTTCTTGCCCATCCTCATCATCTAACGCTGATCTTCGTCGGTATGTTATTGAGATTTTGGGCCCATATGATTGTTTTACTTTACCATCGATGTCGAAGATGTAGATTTTATTTGTATCACAACAGCCTAGTAATATATGTGCTGAATTCACACATATACGATGAGAATAAACATTGGCGCGATGCTTTGTGTCACTGCATGGTGTGCTGATGGTGCGCATGTACTGCAGCCATGTATTGCAGTCGTACACGTGTATTGACGGTGAATCACGATCCGTCGCATAGAGTTTTCCGTTATATATTGATAAATCAAAGTATGTGACCTTGGCGATTGTTTGAATGAATTCACCTGAAGCAAAGATAATTTGATTAAATTGCCATAAAATAGGTTACTTGAATGAATGTCGAATGATGTTTTCATCGACGACAAAAACCCTGGAATATGCATAAATGCAAGACATGTTATATGATATTTTTGTAATATTTTAGATAAATATTTTGATATTTATATTACTATAACACAAATTCATTTTTCCAACCTGATTTGGAAATTTGATAAACATGCTCCCATCCAGCCACAGCCACCGTGTCATCCGGCAGGATCACCACACTGTACACCCATTGTTCATCACCATGACCTTGCATGCTGCGCAACTGTTTCAAGTCTTTATCATACACTATGATGCCAATCCTCTGACAACTCCACAGCTCGTCATGTATGACCGTAAGTAACCAAGGATAATGCGATAGTTTTAACTGCTTCATTTGTATCATGTCTGTGTCAAGTAATTTATGCAATGACACACTGTCGCATTGTTGTTCTGTATTCACTGATGCATGGTCAAAATATTGCTCTGCAATCAGTTTCGCCATATTCTTAATATTTCTTCACTGATACTTATTTTATTTACAAATTTATAACATATAATAGAATACATAACTATTAATTAAACCAAAATTTTCAAAACTAAATTAACTAAATTGGTTAATATTTTGCACCGATTCAGTGGATGTGTTTAAGAAAATTCTCCATTCATTAGACATATACATATTTTTTTTAAAGTCAATGAATTTTCTGTGTTGATACTCAGCCGTGTTTCTATACAAGCACATCAACATACAAAACATAACTATAACATTGTTTTTTGCAAATATGCCTTAATCCTACTTAGCTTACCGAGTCTTGTTCTGACTTCTTGGATTAATGGTCGATTCTTGCTCTCAAACGAAACCATCTGTGAGATAAGTTGCTTAAGAGAATCGTCCATTCTGTAAGCTGAATCGTCGTAATCAACTATTTCAGGTATATCTTTACCTGATTTAAATGCATCTGCCATATCCCTACCAAAAATTGATATGATGTTCCGCTTGCGATTTACAAATGAAATGGAATGAAATTCGGTTTATCACCCGAACATTTAGTATTGAATCACTATGCCATCGATACGATGCTTAGGAGATCACATATCATGTAAAAAAAATTAGAATTACATTCTCATTTATTGTGCACAACAATAGTTGGCATGTATTTGACACCCGATATTGAAATAATAAATACTTGAATATGTGGTTGTCTTTGACCAAGGAGCTCTTTAAGAGTCATGCTATATTTCTTTTGAACTCGGGATTTACATTAAATGTAACTCACTTGGTCACTTTATGAAATATAGCTAGAATTGTAATAACTTGAGCAAAATACTAGTTATTTATCATTTAGAATAAAGCAAAATCAATAAGGTAACATTATAGATATATTGGTTTTGAGAAATGCCCAGTAAAATAAAAAAGTGTGCAATATTAAGCACTTAAAAACATGTGTATAATATATACAAAGTTTCGAAATATATGGTCAATGTAAATTATGAACTTATTCGTCGTGCTACTTATCTGCCTTTGTTTTAAAAAACCCTTTGATTTGTCCTAAACCTCATTACTTCACATTAACAGTTGATGGATACGTTAATATATTGAATGAAACATATATCATTACTTGTTTTAATATGTTCAAATGAATAAATATGTACAATAATTAATAAAAATAAAGTGCATTAGGTCATTGATGTCAATGTTTATTTATATTCATTTTCAATAATCCGACATAACCAGTTTTTGTATTACCTACCACTGTTTGGGAATGTAGTTTGGTTGTCGGGACTGTACTGCAAGATGACTGCATTCATTAATCCAAGACTGAATATATCGACACTGACAGTATATTCCAAAATACCGTTTGGTTTCAGGAAGAACTCCGGTGCTGAGTACAAAGGTGTTCCTGCAGATGATTTGTTGACCAATGTTGAGAAAGTAGGGTTACTTAAGCTATAGTCATACAGTTTGGCATATCCAAAGTCGGTCAGTTTGGCGATGTGTCGTGTTCCAACCTTTTTCATCATGGCATTGCCTGGTTTTATGTCCCTGTGTAATATTGGCGGGTTGTGATGGTGAAGATAATCATCCGCGCATGTGATTTCGTAGAGCATTTTTATCCTCTTTTGAACAGGTAGTGAAGGGTTAAGTTTCATGTATTTATCGAAGTCTCCCAAGTCACGAAACTCCATAAATAACCAAATTGTGTCTTCATGTTTACAATAGCTGAGAAATTTGACGATATGAATATAGTCTATCGCCCGCATTTTATCACCTTCGGCTATAGCCATGTTTTCCATATCGCCGTATTCTTGACCACCAGACGCAACTTTTATCCCCTTCGCCGCAATGGCATCCCTTGTTACTCTGTCGATTCCCTCACAAACTTGCCCAAATGCACCTGAACCGATGTTTGGATAAACAGTCACGCGGTATCTGCTTATATCTACTTGGCCCTGTCTTAAGGGTGGTAAAGCCGGGCCGGATATTACCTGACCCCATACTTGTTATTCGTTAAAAGTTATAGTAACGCTTATATTATAATCGCCTGACAGTCGTTTCTGCCAGATTCTACATATTTATATGTGATTTATATTGAATGATCATTATTTACCAAATTGTGTTAGAACTAAGTTTAGGGTATGGGGAGGTCAGATATATGAATAATGCAGTTTTCCAATCCGTTAGAAACACCACATAGCCTCAAGCAAACTGCACTTATTTTACTGAGCTTCTCAATCGCAATGGTATAATTGAGTGTCGTATGGATATAATGGGTGTGTCAATATCATTCATAATATAAAGTGCACACATATCAAATAAAGCATGCATATACATGATTTTATGATTAGGTTATTAAATATACGGTAAGAGAGTTTATCTTATAATTTCATTGACAGGTAAATCCTTATGTAATATTCATACGATGGTTGTTAAAGAAATAGTTATATGTTGTTCCAACTCTTTTATTAGATTAACTAATAAATGATTAAATAAGTATGATTAAAAATGTTCAAGCCTTTACAAGAAACAAACGAATATAATTGCATGTGTGTGCAAGGTACCCTTTTATAAATATACATTGAGATATTCATGCAACCACAATATTTATATTAGATATATACAACTCGTAAGGGTAACGCTGTGAGCTACTAAAATAGAGCTACATGTTTCTCTTGCACATACTATTAACTGGACCAGATATATATTAGTTTTGTTGATAAGTTATTTGAATAATCATGAAAACGAATATATACTATTTATGGGTTAGTCGATATTAAAACATGACTAGGCTATTTACAATATCATTTTGCCTATTTGTTCATCGATTTTTCAATTCAAAAGAACCACAATAGTTTCGTTCTTTCATCAGTTTTTTTTATTAATCTATTGCACCAAGTAACATCAGTAAGATGATACGTGGATCATTTGCCACTTAAATAGCTCTCATTCAAGTTAAAGTAAATTTCGTATACAATATAAAATTTAAAGCAAGCGTATATTATTACAGCTAGCATTTGTAATAAATGGTAAAATCACGTATATGATTTTAGAACATTCCACAATTAATGACCTTCAATGCATTATATTGATGTAACAGCCCATTTAATTTACCTCCCCCCCCATTCGAGTAAAACTATGACTGTGTCATATAGAAATATTCAGTGACAAGATATCTGCACCCAATCTTAATACAATTGTATTACCTCGTATGTATCTATTATATGAATTGATTTTGTTTGCGAAAAGTGCATTGATTAAATTAAGATTAGTCCTTGAAGAATCAGCTATTCGAGTTAAGAATACTAATGCTATGATTCTAACTGCTTAACCATTTTAAATGCCAGTTGCCTTTTTGATGATATTATTAAGCTAAAGAGATCACATTGAGTGCCACTTTGACATCATCGTATAGTATTTGAGCAAAACACTGTGATTCATTTACGACATCTTTATATAAAATAATTACATGTAATTCGTTTTTTTTGGGAATTGGTTTAATATCAACAAATATCAAACCAATCTCAGAATACTTGGATGGTGTCATAGATGGAAAAAAAACAAAAGCACAAGTGTAAGAACGTATTGATGAGTCAGGTGATCGGTCGGAATTCGAACTAATTCTTAAGAAAGTAAAATACGCGTAGTAAACATACATAACCCTGTAACAGACTTACCACATCGGATATATTTCTAAGGACGAAAATGATGCAAACAACTCTCTACTCAAAAATCATAAATCCTTCAAGCCACAAACTTTTGAACTATGAAGCACCCAAACGGTACGACTGAGACTCGGACGAAGTAATAGACGAAATAATAGGCAGCACTTGAGACAATACGGATAGAATAGGGCCGAGCTCGGACGTGCGGCTTAACCATAGAATAGTCTACAAGTTAAATAGCCAATTCTGCTATGCTGACTTTGGTCCAGCAAACGGTCTGAACAGCGATGGGAGACACTTTCCCTACGCTAGCAATGGATGTGCCTACACCGGCGGTTAAAGGCTTTCAAGTAGAAGTGTCAACTAATATTTGGGGGTTTAAAAAAGCGTGAGGGACGAACATAACACGGTCCACATGTTGCTTCACGGTTTTGAAAAAATAGGTCATCACAATCTAAATCACATCAATATTAGCTGCTGAGGGCGATATTCCTTTTTTAAAACCCGTGTTCTAACAAGCTGGAGGCTAACTTATTGCGGGTTGATCGCTTGTTTTTCTTTAATCATTCAGCTTTCATCGATACTGCTTGGTACTGCTTCTAGACACTGCTTGTAGATGTAGTTTGATAGTAGCTCACTAATCAAACCGGTCAGCATATAGTCCTTCGATAAGCATTACCTGGATTGGCTTATCTACTTCTCGACCAGTAGCTCCTAGAAGGACCACCCGGCCATACCCCGGTATACTGTCTTGTCTGACAGACAGCTGTAGCTGTTTCAGCTAGATATGCTCTCTTTGGATGTCCTTTAGCAAGTGCCCAAATACCATAAACGCTTATCACTCTCCATGAAAGCACATCATAAAAGAAGAAACTCAGTTCTGGTCAAAGAGGGTGCTTAGAATCTCCCGGCCAAAACCTCTAGCTACATGGAATGTGAGAACATTAAATACGGAAAGTGACCTAGAAATTCTACTCAATAAAATACCCAAATTCAAAATTGACCTATTAGGCCTTTCGGAAACCCATTGGAATAATACCCTCACAGAAGCATTCGAACAAGGCAACTTCACTAGTATCCATTCATGCAGGAAAAAAAACGTGAGGGACGATGGCATAAGGCGACAAGTCGTCGCAATATTAGTCGAAAAGCAGCTCTCAAAACTAATGCTCTCGTTCGAATGTCACAACGAACGTCTCGTAAATGCCTCCTTTGCCACGGTCGAAGGCCCAATAACGATATTCCAGGTTTATGCGCCAGACTTTAGCTATAGCGAAGATGCTGGAGAGGAATTCTACGACACGCTCTAAAACCAAATAGAAGCCATCCCGAAAAACCAACCTACATGGTCATGGGAGATTTCAATGTCAAAGTATGAAGCGACCAATAACAGGTGTGGCCAGAGGCAATTGACATCTACGGACTAGGCGAGGCAAACGATAGGGGCATGCAATTGCTGCAGTTCTGTGCATTGAACGACCTTGCTATCAGCAATACTGTCTACCGACATCCCAAGAAAATACGTGTAACATGGATATCCCCAAAAGCAAAAAACATGAATCAAATATTTTTACATCTACATCCAAAATAAATTAAGATTGATGGTGAAAAAAACAGGGCATAGCTCTCAGTTGAAATAGTTTCTGACCATTTCCCCGTGCTGGGTCATCTTCAACTCAAACTCAAAAAGCCCAGACCAACAAAAGCAGTGCATAAACGATGCGACTTGGAAAAACTCACAGGAAGGAACAAACTTGTAAACGACTTTGAAGTGAAGCTAGGAGGGTTGCTCGACCTGGACTTCGAAGATGTAGACACCATGTATGACGGCCCCAAAGAGGCAATAAATAACAATACAGAGAGAAAGGTCGGCTTCAAAGGAATAGAGGAAGTAGAGCGCCTGTCACGGAGTGTAGAGAAGGCCTGCGAACAAAGACGTCGTGTCAGGTTTGAAATGGTATCAAACAATCTTTGCACAGAGAAAAGAACCCTCTATAAATAAACAAATAAAATTGTGAAAGCGGCGGTTAAAGTCCAAAACCAAAACGCATTAGAATGCAAAATTAACACCTAGAGCTGGCCCATAAACACAAAAATAGTCACAACCTCTTCTGAACAGTTTGAGAACTCGAGGGAAACTGAGGAAACCCATAAGCATCGTAAAGACAAACAAGGAAACACCCACACAGATCAAATATAGGTCTTGAAATGTCGGTATTATCACTTTAGCACTCACCTCAATACCGTCTTCCCCCACTTAAAACCGAAATAGACGAAATACCCGGCTCCCAGAGGAAGCAGACGACCTTCCGCCCATTTCCCAAAAGAAAATCGAGCAGGCTATCAAGAAAATGAAGAACCAGAAGGTCCCCGAAATCGACAGCATCACAGCCGAGGTCCTGAAACCGTATTGGAAGCACATGACAGAAATACTCCATAAAATATTCAACACCATCGTGGTGCATGAGAAGACTCCGAAAGACTAGGTACGCATGCTGGTAACCCCATAGCAAAAGAAGGGCGATAAACGCATTCCGGGCAATTACAGAGCCATCTCGCTCCTTTCTATCCCAAGAAAGACATTCAGTTAAATTATGCTCAATCGGATAAACTGAAGACGAAGGAGGCATCTGGTTAGAGCACATTCGGCTTCAGAACCGGACAAGGTACGGTTGACGCACTATTCATGGTTAGACAGGTCATAGAGACAACCCAAGTACATCGCTTCCCACTGCACTTTACCTTCGTTGACTTCTAAGCCGCCTTCGATATGGCATAGAGGAAGGCCATTTGAAAAAAAATAATTGCAATTGGTAAAGACCCCTAACTCGTTCGTATCATAGTGTCCCTATACAATGAGACAGAGTGCGCTGAAGTAATCGATGGACAGTTAACGGAGTGGTTCGCAGTGAAGATCGGCCTTAGACAATGATGCCTGCTATCACCCACCCTATGCAATATTTTCGCAGAGTGGTTCGCAATGAAGATCGGCCTTAGACAATGATGCCTGCTATCACCAACCCTATGCAATATTTTCCTAGAGTTTGTCATGAAAGAACTGAAAAGCCTGGATAATACACTCAAACTCCACGACAGTTTATCGATAGGCATCAGATACGCAGATCTGTCAACCTAACAACTCGAAAATGCATGCCACAAATGGGGTATAAAAATAAACGGCGCCAAATGTAAAATAACCTCCCCGAGCGACCAGCGAATAGTCATCGACGGGGAAGAAGTAGAGCACGTAGAATAATTTGCATTCCTGGGAAGCGTAGTACCAAATAGCGCTAAAGATGTACTAAGGCGTATAGGTCTCGCGTCGACGGCATTTGGCAGACTGAGAGAGTCCATTTGGAAAAAGAAGTTCATATGCATCCTTAAAATACGTCTATACAAATTCCTAATGAGGCCAATAGCCACATACGCATCCGAAACATTGACCCTGAGATCGAGCAAAACGCGCAGACTCGAGGTGTTCGAACTGCGCTGCCTAAGAGCCATCCTAGGGGTGACCCGCAGCAAAAGGCTGAAAAACAAGCACATCTGCAAAGCTCTTCAGATGAAAACACAATCACTGAATAGGTAAAGCAAAAACGGGTGAGATGATTTCGCTACGTCACAAGACGCCCCCTGAAACCTATGTCACCAAAGCCTACCGAGAAGATTTCCCAAATCCAAGATGGCGAGGCAGGCCACCCCAGAAATGGATCACTCAGGTGACATCTAAAATAGTACCGAGTGCAATACACAAGTAGTATACATAACTATCATTTGTTATCATTTCGTTAAGTAGGGAACCTGACCATGTTATAAAATTTGTTTATAGCGCTATGGTATATAATATGTTCAATTGCCTGGTTCATTTTATCAGCTTAATGTATCGATCAAATACCGAAGTTAATAAAATACACAACAGGGATGGTTCATGACTTTGTTATAGCATTTACATAAAACTTAAACCCTAATAAGATCGCATATGACCATGGCCAATTATATTTTTCTTGGATTTCGGTTCGGTACGTTTACAGGTACCCTCTCATGGTCTTCAGATTCTCGCTATTCATATTATCCTTAAACTCCCACCCAAGATAAGAAGCTGAACGTTTGTTGTCATTACAAGTGTGACTAAAACTAAGATACCTACCAATATATATTAACTTTACTTTAATTAAACGATATTTTGTTTTAAAATGATCAATAGGTAAGATGCATTTAATTGTTTATACGGATTTTTAACTATCTCAACATTGTCAATGCTGCAACAATTTATTTATATATATTTACCATATAACAGTTTCAAATGCATTAGCAATTATCAAAATCATTCATACACATGTGTACATACATACATACCTACATACATACATACATACATACATACATATATACATATTATCACAGTTTATGTTTATGTTAATATACAACAAATATACATGTCATAGTGTGCAGTATATATATTGCATATACGTGATAAATAACATTATTCGTCTACATTATACAAAATAAGAATATTGATATGTTATATAATAACATAATTTATGTTTATTTGCACCACAAAATTATCCAGTTAAAGTATATTTAAAATGCGCCCTTATATTATAACTAAATGAAATTCATATCACACTTTAATGGTTTATATCTGAGCTTCTGGTCTCGCAATTTTTAACACTTTACTGCTGCAAATTTCTGATTGTAAGGTGGACTGTTTCTAAACTGTTCATATTTTTTGGAATTTCAATTGTAGAGAAATGTGGCCGATTTTATTGTGTTGTTTGTTTGACAGCCAGTAAATTTGCGGACATTTCATTCCGATTTCTTCTAAATAAGTTCCTCAAATAAATCGGTTCTTTCAGTTTTCATACTGATTTGTTTTTTTAAATGGAATGCAGAGGCATTCTAAACATATTTATATAATTTAATCATATCATTATGTAATTTCTTAAAAAGAACGTTAACGTATTTGACATATATTGATATATTGACATATATTGATATCCACTCATGTTTTTGACATTGATGCACTTTTCTACACAACGACAATGTTTGAAAACTTTCAAAATATGAGCTCGGATCGAATGGTAAAACATTTACTGTAATATTAATTAGATCATTTATGGTATACTATTAGAACACTGTTAAATAAATAAACGGTTGTAAAATATGTACACCGAAATAAATCTCATCATTGCACACAGCAAAAGCTAAACGAATATCGGAAAACACAAAATGAATATAACATGAAAACAGTAGCATCAATAAACATAGTGTACCTGTGCATATTCGTGTGTTAATATGTATCTTATAAATTATTGATATGTTATCAAAAAACATTGTTTTCAATCTAGAACTGTGAAGTCTAATAATAAGTATTTTAAGCGCCAGCATGATCCAAATCAAACAATAAAATAACGTGGATGCAAATTATTCATTCAAACATTCATTCAAAAATCGTTAGTTTATCATCACCCAAAGTACTCACATACAGCCGTCCTCGCCACCATACTGCATCAAGAGGATTATCCAGCTTATCACTTAGCTGAATACGCCGCCATCGCCCGGTCGCCGTCAACATCAGCAGGCGATGGTTAAAGCTATCAGCCACCAGCATTGCCCTGTCGTCGTCAAATTGGCATATATATGGCCACCTCAAAATACCGGCTTCTGAAACATCTTCATCGTCCAACGCTGAACTTCGACGGTTGGCAATTGCTATGTTTGGCCCGTATGATTGTTCCAATTTACCATTTCTATCAAGGATGTGGATTATATTTGTATCACAACAGCTAAGTGATATATGTGTTAAATCTACATGTATACGATGGTGATGTATATTGTAACGGTGTTTTGTATCACTGCATGGGGTGCGGATGGTGCGAAGCCGTTGCCAAGATTTGCAGTCGTACACGTGTATTGCAGGGGAACTCCAATCGGTTGCAAAGAGTTGTCCGTTATGTATTGATAGGTCAAAGTAGAGTGCGTTGTCGATTTTCCAAATAAAATCACCTGAATCAAAAATAGTTTGATTATATGGACAAGGCATGGTAACTCAAATAAATAGTTAATATGTGAGCTATTTTGCACACTTATGTTGATGTTAATATATAAAAACAAACCTACAAATTTAAAAGTAAGGATACATTATAAAAACGAAATAAGATTTCATATAGCATGACTTCGAGCAAGAAAGTAGTCAAAAATTGTACAAATAGTGGAATGTTATTTCGGATACTCGTGATACGAACACACACTGTAGACTCTTGCAAACTATTTTTTTAAGTAATGCAGTTTTATTCCAATTCATGTGTTACAGCAGCATTGCAATATTTATCGGCAAGAAAATTGAAATATTCGAGATGTGGCTATGTATAACGTCAACGACAGAATATATCTTATGCTCGTACTTAGATAATGCTTAGTAATTCTGGATAATTAATCTATATGACAAACGGTCAATCTCTAAAACCCTCAAAGCCCTGTAATGATATCGCTCTAATATGTTTGATTATTATATTGCTACACTTAATTCTAACATAATTAAACGTATTCCAACCTGATGTAGAAATTCTATAAAGGTGCCCCAATCCAGCCACAGCCACCGTGTCATCCGGGAGCAACCCCACGCTAAACACCTGTGAAAAATCACCATGACCTCGCATGCTGCGCAAATGTTTCAACTCTTGATCATATACGGTGATGCCATCCCACTGACAGCTCCACAACTCGTCATGTATGACCGTAAATAGCGAAGGCGAGGCCGATAGTGTCACTTGCCTCATTTGTACCAATTCTGTGTCGAGTAATTTACTCAATGACACACTGTCGCGTTGATGTTTTGTATTCACCGATGCAGAGTGATTATGGTGTTCTGAAAATAATTTTGCAAGATTCTGAATATTATTAACCGATAATTATTTATTATGCACATTTTTGACACATAATATTGTACAACACTATCAATTAAACAAAATAAATTCTACATCGGCATATATTTTGCACCGATTAAGTGGATATATTTTTAGTCATTCAATTTCGTCATTCATTAGACATATACATAATATTTTTGAAAAAAGTCAATGAATATTCTGTGTTGACGGTCTTCGATTGACGGTCGATTCGGACTCTCAAACGAAACCATCTGTGAGGTAAGCTGCTTTAGAGCATCGTTCATTTTGTAAGATGAATCATCGTTATCTATTATTTGAGGCATAGCTTTACCAGATTTAAATGCATCTGCCATATCCCTACCAAAAATTGATGTTCTATTTCGCTTGCGATTGGCAACTGAAATAAATGAAAATCAAGATATTAATGCAAGGTATGAACTCATTCTTTATGCTAGGTGTCTGCCATGATTTAAATACCCCTTTCATACTTTGCTAAACTTCAT
>LQRL01080106.1:0-18867 GCA_001703475.1 Hydroides elegans | reverse complement strand
GGGGGGGGGGGGGGGGGGGGGGTTGGAGGCAAGAAAGATATTATGGATACACACTCTGGCGCGGTTTTTTTTTTCTAAATTTAAAAGGGTCAAGAATGTGGCAAGGTGATATGTGGGTATAGATGCAAGAAACAAAATACAACATGTAAATTGAATTATGAACTCCTATGTTGTTTTTTGTTCGAAGACGACAATACATAGCAAGATATGGCCTGTTTTTTGGCCTCGCTTTATCTTTCCTTCTAGTCACAGGATAGACTTGGTTTCGGTTTGTAATAGGATCGAAAAATAATGAACGAGTTCTCAATTACACTCTTTTAGATTTTTTAAAATGAATATATATATACATGTACAGGTCGATTAAATTTTGAAGTATAAAAAAAAAAATTTCTTTAAGATTACTACTTTTTCTTCTTTTTTAAGGACAAGGACTTGGATGGGCGTGTGTCGCTGGCTGATTTCGAGGAGGCAGTAACAGAAGACTCGTTGCTGCTCGAGACGCTGGGCATTTGTCTGCCCAACTCAAATGTACGTGGTTTAAGGGAAATTCTTTTTATTTATTTGAGAAGTAGGGGTAGGGCCGAACTCTCAGCTGTGGAGAGGCGAGAATGCTGGTCCTAGATGCAGTAGATAAAGAATCAATGTGTAAATTGCTCCTAAAGGTGGGGCAATCCAGAGGAAAATGTATGTGACTTCCAGAGTGACGATAAGAGGGTAGAAGGGGAAAAGGACCGAGAAAATGTTATATACATGTACACAGGGAAACTAATAGACGTAATTTTAGTCCAAGCTTAGTTTTAGAGCATTCTCATGAAAATAATGTGAACATCTGATTTGATAAAAAAAAGTGTCATAAACGCTCCTGAAATTCACATGACATGGAATTCAATATATTACAAGTCAATTCGTATAAGTTTACAGCTATATTTATTCCTTCATAACCATCATTGACATAGTAATAATAAGGTTGTTCAATATTGCTAAATCTATTTATTTTATACTTTTTTTTAGCTGATATCTCAGTTCCAAGAAGACTTGGATCTGTTGCAATAGGCTGTTCCACCTTTACGACACACGCTTCACACCACTACTGCTGTTCTTTTCAATATTCTTTACAGTTATTTAAAGATTTTTTAAAAGGGAAAAATAAGCTTTAAATTCTTAATTCGTCTCCCATAATGTGGGTTTAGTTTATCATAAGATATTGTTCGGATGCGTTATGAACGAAAGACTTTATTTAATTTATTTGGATTTACTGGCAGTTATTTTCCTTAAAACTAAATTCAGCAAAATTTTGTTTTTGATATATTTGTTTAAAATGTCAACATAGTTCGGATGATTCCAATTTTACAGATAGAGGTATAAAATTACCGTGTTCTTATTAACTTGATTACATTCACAGCTTACAGATGTGAGATAATCAATAGAGAAATTATATTATATTTTAACCAAGATTATTAATTGCTTTTGTAAACGGGTTTTATTAATAAATTTATATTTGCAGTGCAATAATTATTCGATGTGCTACTTAATTATGCAATATAAATGTGATACAAATGTGTTATAAAACAGATTTACTGTAAATCATGGTAAAAGGGTGAGTCATGTTGTACTAAAACATTATTATTTGTTTAAGATTTCTATTATTACAAAAGTGATATTTCTCAGAATATAGATCATGTGAATTTGATTTTGCTGGAACTATGCTTTAAATGCGAGGAATGAATTTCAATCTAAATATATTTGCAAGTAAATTTTCAGACTAATTATGTTATCTAAATAGGATGTATTTATAGGGATTTTGAAATAAATTGTATATATAGGGAACGGTTCATTACTAACTGCTGAGAGACCTCCAAGATTGTTTATTTGTCTAATCATAGACAACTTAGTCCTTGATTTAGTATAAAATTTAGACTTACTTTTTTCTGAGTATCATTTTCATTTCATTTTTATGATTCTTTGTCATTACTATGTGCTAGTCAATTTAGTATTATAATGTTTATAGGTAATTCTATACTGATTGAAGCTTTGCTAGGGTTTTGGTGTTCATTGGTTGCTCTAAATAGAGGCAAATTACTTGAATTATTTTTATCGACTACGATATTGTAAAAAAATGTGCAATTTTTTTCAGTACTTTTTATTCTTTTATGATTTATTTATAAACGAACTAGTTTTATAAGGAGTTTACCTCATTTCGAAAGTTATTACTAAGTGGCCAAAATCCATAAAACTGATCAGTATTTCCGTCCTGTCAATGAATCGAAGATGATTGTTTTGGTTTCATTAACGGATCTTAACACAAGTAAAAAAGCAAATCATCTGAGAAAATGTATAAATAATCCGTCCGCTTTACTGTCATTATATTTAACAAAAACACATATTTAATCAAATAGAATCTTATTTAAATTTATGTTGATTTAACGTTTATGAGTGTATATGCCTTTGATAATCATTGTATTTATTTACATATGTTACTATCCATCGCAAAATAAATGAAATCATAGTTTGAACTAATTATTGTCGTAGTTTGATTTCGAGTTCTAGTCCAAGATTTGTATTTTCCCAAATAATCGTTGATAAGTATAGGGCGAAAGGGTGGTTCTATTCATAAACATTGGATTCAATACTTCAATACTTCGTAAGATAGGTAAATT
Organism: Hydroides elegans; assembly: GCA_001703475.1. Taxonomy (NCBI): domain Eukaryota; kingdom Metazoa; phylum Annelida; class Polychaeta; order Sabellida; family Serpulidae; genus Hydroides; species Hydroides elegans. The sequence goes on along the minus strand of LQRL01080106.1, from coordinate 16,210 downwards.
CTTGATCGACCATGAATTCCGATCGTTTTCGCAAGTAACATATTCAAAACTTAAATATTTGAAAATTGGTTTGAATATATAGTATATATCAACACCTATGATATGTTGTACTTAAACAAACACTGAGAAAATACTCCTTCATGTTCAATGCAAACTTGATATATAGGAAGTTTGAAAGCAAAACCTCGATAACAAATAAGCTCTGTGTCTTCGTCTGATGACCCGACTTTTAATCATCCATAAAAAGTGCGATAAAAATCAAAGCAAGGGGTTTCTAGTAAACACAAATAATATAAAGTAAGCTTATTCTAATTAGCACAGTCTTGTAGCTTCGCTCATCTCGTTCATCAGTTCTCTGGTACCCTTTGTACAAAATAACCATCATAATTATGAATCAATTATCAATCTCTACCATGGCTACAACTCCTTCATTTAGTTAATTAAAATAGATGAAAACGAAATACGAGCACACGTCAACACATGCACTTTCACTTTGAATTCGACGTAAACATCTATAATGTTTTATATCATTATGATATTCATTTTTGTCGCTTCTTTCATTCATATCATAAAGGCGCAGTGAACCCATCTACTGTCAGAACAGTTTCACAAAACGGCTTCCTTCATTAAGGGAGCATATGTTAAAAGGTATCAGTGCAAGATAGTACAAAGCAATTTGATTTTATTTTGTGTTAACTTACCTTATTATGCAAATAAGTTATATATCGTTTTGTAACATAAGTAACAACTTTTTTTCATGAATTGGGTTTTTCATTGAATAAGAGCAAAGTATTTGTATTTGTTATTGATCGTATCACACATTGATGTAAAGTTGATTTTCATTGTGGAGAAGCTTTGGTGAATATTAACTAAACTTTTTTTTTGCCTGGAAGGAACAGGGGACGTAGACTCTAAGTTTTATTTCATCTAACACATATAAGAGCAAACGTGATAATTAACATCTCGTGCCATTTCCGTAATGTCTTAATGGCTGAATATAAAACGAAATTAGCAAGCATTCAGCCCCATAACCAAACCATAGGCGTTCTATGATACTGAGTCGTTTTCTTACTTATTAGCGGATATCTGAAATGTATTTTCAAGAATAAACTGGGCACAGGCGACATAGCGTATTTGCAAATCATAATAAACTCAAGAGATCATAATTCGAAATATATAACTAGAGTTGATGTATATCGAGTTGTACAAAAATTAATCATGCACATCCTAGAAATAATACTTCATATAATTTGCGTAGCAACCATAATGGTTTTCGGCGTCGGTGGTAGCGTTTTTACCATCTATTTCAACGTGAATAAAGACAAACTGACTGTTGGCAGAGTCTTCATCATTGCGCTGGCTATTCTGGACATCTTTGCATCGGTGTCCCTCACACCCCAGTGTCCACTGATTGGCTATTACAGACATATGAGGAAAAACGGCGATTCAACTTATCTTGACATGTTCTTTATTCTATTGGTTTTCATTATGTTTACGTATCTGACAATCCTCACCGCGATTGCTGTGGACAGAGCTGTAGCGGTCTGTCGGCCATTTACGTACAAGCCGTCACGTAAGCGAACGTACATCGTTATCGCCGTAGCGTCAACGTTAAGTTTGATGTTATCTCTTCAAAGTCGCATCGCAGATATCTTAATGGAAACACCGGGGCGAATTGGAAAAATGCTTATCGCGGTTGTTATCATTTTATCGTTCATAACTATTTTGATTTCATATTCCTTAATCGTATATAAATTGCGTAAGCAAAACATCAAAATTGGAACAAAAACGCAATTAACGGGTGGATTTATGTCTACAACTGAAACTGCATCTTCAAGAACCAAGGAAACACCGGCTGAATCGTAAGTACACTGTATATATATATGTAGACGGAATGATCGAAAAATGACGCACTTGTCAGTTTTTTTTAGTTTTTTATGTCCCGAATAGCTCATAAAAACGGTCTTACTTTTTGCTATCGATTTGTATGTCATTAGAACTAACTATCATTACTGTTTGAAATCATATAACTATAATTCCAATCATGAACTGCGGTCTCAGTATAAATGAATTAGATACTATAAAAACTCACCAGGTGCATAATGGAAAATTGACGCACCTTTTTTATGATAAACAAACAATGATATAAACAGATTTGGGGAAAAAATACTTATAGTATTATCAGATATGCCAAATAGAACAACAATGCCAAATGTTAAGACAGTATATTGGATGATAAGTATAATTTCATAACTCAACACTGCAAGTTATATTCTTATGAAATTTCAAGGAATAATGTTCCGCTTCAAAAATATTCCATGGCATATGCATTTGCGTTTAGGTATCAAAATACCCATGTAGAGGTAAAATTAGTTTATCCTTAATGTTGAATGTAATGATTATAAACATCGCGATTAAATAGTTTAGTTGCTTTACGGCATGATTTATGTATGATAGAGTGACCTTATTAGCGACGCTAATGAAGAAAAAATCCAAAGATTCAAAGGATTTAACATACACAAAATACATCAATCACCAAACAGATCTCAGAAAAACATCGAATTAATATTTCTGAGCCGGTTATCTTAATCAAAGCATAGATGCTTCATTTTTCGATTATAGCACGTGGCCATCATATTGTAAGTTTAAATGAGTCATTTCTTGAAACTGAGATATATTACTTTATATAAGTAGCTTTAACTTAAAAAGTGATAATAGTGTTTTGTCATAAATACACAGAACAATGGCAAAGAAAATCCACTTAAGAAAAAAAATCGACATAAAACCTCAAAAGATATCGAAAAATGCGTCCTTTTTCGATTAATCCTTCTATATGTTCCGTTAGCTGATGCAACGCGTGTGTTTTATGTGGATTATTTTTAAATAGTATTCTAGTTGGAATGTAAATAGGATAAGAATATGTGTTTATGTTAATAGTTTATGTCTATTTTATTAAAACAAATATCAAATATATCGCATTCAAACGATAATTAATAGATTCGTAAGTTTAAATATATGTACAATTGGTATGACATAACGCTTATTTATTTTTTCCAAATAAATTTTCAGTCACAGAATCCTTTTTGCATAATAACGAATAAGAAATTTTCCTCGGAAGTTTAAAATTGGAGCACTATTTATTTTATTGTTTTTTTTTTCATTCTTCTTCGCCACCACACAAAAATATATGGGAAAATATTTTACTCATATTTTCAGTGGGGCAAAGGAGACAATTCCGACACAAGACAAAATCGCAGTGACACCAGTGTCGACAAACGATTCAGTGACGGCCGCTACGATTCGTAAAAGGGACCGAAAAGTGATCAAAGTGTTTCAGGCGCTGACCGTGCTTTTCCTGGCTTCGTTCTTACCCCTGTTTCTGCAATTGACCAACACAATAGACAATATGCTAGTCTTATATCCATATTTTCTCAATCACTTTGGAAATTCAATCATATATTATGTGATCGATGAGGAATTTAGGGCAGAAGCGAATCGTATCAGATATAAAATGAAGTTTTGGTGAAGCTTCCTAAGAAAATAATGACATTAATGAATTCATTAATATGTTCGTCGATGTTATATGATTTATATCAAACATTTTCGCATCATTTTCAGTTAATTGCTATTTGATTTCATTAATAAATAAAACCGGGTATATAGATTAGTAACAATGCAAATTAGTGAATCATTAGCCTCCTTTCTCAAACTCTGTGCAAAAGTTTCCTTATTAAAAGTATTAATTAACTCATAAAACATGCTGTATTTTTCGGGAAAACGGTTCCGCTGTCGATTATTTTGCCTGAAATTAGACGTTTTACAATTTGCAAATTATTTCAGCTTTTTTATAAATAAAATAATGTGTTTAAAAAGACTTAAAGACTACGTCGCCATCGTTCAGGGCATGGACATACCTGTAATGATGTGGGACATTTAATTGATTTTTTTTTTCATTTAATGAAGGGTAAAAGTTATCTGATTACTACAGTTGTCGATTTGGGCCATATGGTTGCACAATTAAAGACTTGTTCCATGTGTTAAATTGACCATATTATAACCAATATGTTTTATTGGAGATTTATATCGCAATAGACTTATTACAAGATTAAAATATATAAACATATTGGTTATATCTTAACTTCAAAAGATGTGGTACCATAGCTCAAAATAACCTAACACTTCAGCATAACACAAGTAATATATTAATGCAAGTTTAGAGTATTCAAGGTGAGTCCGAAAATGAGATGCTTTGGAATATCAAGACATTTTGATAATTGATATTTCAGATAAAGATATTTGATAAACATACATGATGTGTGCAGAGTATCGTATTTTGTTAAACATTTTCTCTTTCTGAAAAAGTGTATCATAATTTTGAAGCAAAGTCCAAGGTTGAATACATAGAGTACCTGGCTCATGAGACTTCGAACAAATATAATAGTACATATAAGAAGGTCTTGAGTTAAATCCAACGTCAGGTGCATACATATGGTCTACTGAGCCCCCTGAGCAGGAATGGTTTACACGCTCGCTGCTAGATCGAAATGGCGGAGCCTTCATGACGTTATATATGAGTCTGACTCAAACGCTTAAAATATAGAATGGCTCGTTGGCTAGGATCTAACCTTTACTATTATTTGTTTTTATATGATACGATTAAATGGATAAAACTCGAAAAAATAACAGGCATTAAGATAATACGTGGTATAAAGCGAAGTCGACAAAGTAATATGCTACATCTAAGGATTTTATCAATAAGAAGGCACTATCAATAAAATGATTAGTCATACAAGTTATTTATATGGTTCTAAAATATAGTTTGCACAAATTATGCTGTTGGTGTGTTCAATAATTAGATGGTATATTCAATATTTAAAAGACATACATATTTAACTTTGATGATTTGTCAAATCTAAAAACTATTTTATAAATTAACCAAAATAAGCGTAGTGTGTTAATTGTGTGTGAGCTTTCTTAGAAGTTTTGTATCTAAAAGCTCGAGTGAATGACCATGTATATCGATATAAGACCGTTTTCGATGTTTACAATATGTGTATCTTAAAAATGATAGTATACATTGTTGTCGATATAAATCGGTGCACATATTATATATTTTCGCTTTAAAAATGCTATAATTCATTTGGTCATCATAGCAAAAATACTATAGACTCCTACTATGAATTAAATGTTTGCAATTATTTCTTTCAGGCATAAAGCATTTAAACTACAGGTAGCCAAAAAAGAAAGTGGCCACTATATATTTTTACCCTATCATCAAAATTATAGCATATAGGTCCAATATTTTTATACCGTAATAAACCTTGTTATCTCCTCTATCAATGTGTGATATTTGGGTTTTCGCAGTATATTGGTATAAAAGTAATCATGGATTAAACAACAGTGGTGTCACTTTCAAAAACTGCAAAATCTCTCTCAAGCACTCTCTCTGCATAGAAGTCTACTTTGCATTAGCAGAAGAGGGCGCTTTCCATAAAAGGAGTGGGGCATATAAACAGTTGCATTAATACATATTATCATGAAATTAAAGTGATATAAGGCGTACTTACTGAAATCCTAATACTTGGTGTGGCTTCCTCTATTATCAATGACGGCCTGACAGCGACGGCGCATGCTTCTAACGAGTTTTTGAACGAAGCGATGTGGAATATTGTTCCATTCTTCAATTAGAAACTGTCTAACTTGTTCCATCCTCTCTCCACCTCGAAGCCTACGAGATAGCGCCCTGCCGAGGTAGCTCCAGGCGTGCTCAATGGGATTTAGATCCGGTGAGCACGCCGGCCAGTCCATTCTCGTCACGCCTTCGGCTTCTAAGTATTCGTTGGTTACACGGGCGCGATGTGGAGTTGCATTATCGTCCATTAAGATGAACTCATCGCCATGTTCATTTGCCCTTGGCACGACCACCGGTTCTAAAACCTCTCTGATATACTGGTCGGCCGTAATATGACCTTCTATCACAACAAGGTCAGTTTTGTTCATGTCCGAAATTCCGCCCCACACCATCAAACTTCCGCCACGGCCAGGTCGTATTTCTTGAACACAGCAATCTTTGTATCGCTCGTTCCTCCTTCTCCAAACCCGCACACTTCCATGATTATGATGCAAGCAAAAACTTGATTCATCTATAAAGAGCACGTGTCTCCACTGTTCTCGGGTCCACCTTAAGTGCTCTCGTGCCCAAATCAAACGCGCTCGCTTATGATGTGGCATAAGAAGTGGCTTCCTTGCGGCTTTGCATGAGCGAAGTCTCTGGCGATGTAATCTGTTTCGGACTGTTTGGACACTGAAAGGAATTGCCCCAGGTCCACGTCGCTGTAGAATACTTGCGCAAATGTCCGGTGCTGTAGTAAAGCGGTTTCGTAGCGCTAATAGTCGAATGTTCCTGTCTTCGATGGCGTTAGTCTTTTTAGGACGTCCGCTTTTAGGCATATCTTTAACATCTCCCGTATCACGATACTTGCGTACGAGTTTATCAATAGTATTATGACGCACACCAAAATATCGTGCTATCGCCCTATTACTCCAGCCGGCCTCGGTTAGGCCAATGGCCCGCCCACGATCCGTATTCGACATTCGCGGCATTACCGTTTATATAAAAATCGTATTAAAATGCAATCAAATAATCGTTAATAAACGACGGTGTGTTAAACAGCAAAATTCTAAAGGGGTTAGAACTCTAAGTATTCTATAGAGTACAGTATTCTATAGAATAACTCTATATACATATAAGGGCATAACAGGCAGCACTCTGCTGTGAGACGCGAGCCTCTCTTATGCTAATGTAAAGTAGACTTCTATGCAGAGAGGGTGCTTGATAGAGATTTTGCAGTTTTTGAAAGTGACACCACTGTTGTTTAATCCATGATTACTTTTATACCAATATACTGCGAAAACCCAAATTTCACACATTGATAGAAGAGATAACAAGGTTTATTACGGTATAAAAATATTGGACCTATATGCTATAATTTTGATGATAGGGTAAAAATATATAGTGGCCACTTTCTTTTTTGGCCGATGGTAGTCACTGCTTCTACGTTTAATGCAGAATATATTCATGGTAGTGATACCCATAGTGATAACCAGCATTCAATGAGTTCTTGCGTGCTTTACAACAACAAAAAAAAACAATGTTAAGTACAAAGTTTATGACTTGCTGAATTTAATAAGATTCAAGCAGCATTTGTACATGTTTGTGCACATTTGTACACATTATGAAATATGTTACCAGATTTATAAAGCACATAAACTATCCTTATAATAATTACGAGTTGAGAATGTTATTGTTCTTATTTATATCCCAAAACCGTACTATTATATAAAAATACCGTGGATTCATTATAGAAATGTGTGCCGAAATAATTATTTGCCAACCATCAATTAGATCATAGATTGCATTTACAGTAACTATAAATTAGGGAATAAAAAAAAACTTGTGAAATCAAATTGAGTGGCACATGGATAAAATAGCCTAAACATCTTGATTAATGATATTGATATTGTAAGATAATAGGTCGAAAGGGATTGAATAGTAAGAGTATTAAAGAAAATAGGTTGTTGTTAAAAAATAAAAGGATTCGTTGCAATTAACGATAATTGCAAAGAGAACATTGGTTGATACGTAGGCATCCTTACAATAGTCACACTTTCATGAACTTAACATTCATGTATTAATGTATTAACGGGGAAGAAAGAACAGAGAGAATGAGGCGAAGATATGTATGTTGATCGATATCATCCTGTAGTATAGATATGTGTTATAGCGTGATAGGTGACATGTACAAATGCATAAACGAAACAAATAGAAGAAGTTATTTTCACTGGGTCGGGTTATTGTTTCATGGGCGTTTCTTTCAGCTCGCGACATCATGTGTTCTCATAGTAAATTTCCGATCGTATGTAGCAGGATATGTCAATATATGGGGAAGACATAACTTTTATGGACTCATCTTGTTGTAATCATGATATACATATAGTGATGTCCATTTGCTAAATTATTAATAGATATTAGATTTTTCAAAGCGACGTGGTCGTTGCATTACTGTCAATTGGGTATGTTAGGCAGAGTGAAATTTAACGATAAGTTTTTCATGACAACGAATATTGTATAATTTTAAAAATTAAATATATTTTTGAAATTCTCCACACCTATAACTAAATTTACTCAAACATCGAAATATTATTTTTTACACTTATCTTTTAAAACAGAGTCGATAATATGAGCTGCTAGGCGAGGGGCATTTTAATGTTTGGAAAAGCATGGATATAAGCCAATAAAAATGGCAAACAAACGAATAGTGACTTTATTTGATCAATACAAATATTGTCAACGAATGAAATATTTTAATAAACATAGTCCAAAGTCAGATGACTTGTTTAGCCACCCACACCGAAAGGGACCGTATTTATATTTAAAAAGTCACCATTTGAATTCAAATAGTCTAACTCTCCTCTTCATTTTCAATTTTTACATACTCGACAGGTTCTTTAACAGGTTCTTCGTTATAACTATAACTATCATCAAGATTGATAATAACCGGATCTATGTGGACCATGATATGATTTTTTTCGCCTGTATTCGTCCTCGATTATTTTGACCGATTCATTCAATAAACTTATACACTGATATACATCAAGGGCGGTTTGACTTCAAATAATGGAAAAAAGGGACTTCTATAATGACAAAGCAGGACTTTACCTTTGCGGTCGCTTGTTCGCATGTGCGACTAACTTTTGAGTCGGTCGACTAACTTTTTAGAGTCAGTCGCCCGACGCGCGACTAACCTTTTGGCTTATTTAGAAAAATCCCTGTTTTGTACTTTTTTGGGAACAAAATACAAAACAGCGCTCGGCGCTCGCATTGAAAATAATATACTTAATTGAGTGGACAGTCCGAGCGTTTTTGATTGCATGACAGTATCATTACCGATATCTGGCCTTCAATCGAGAGTACAAGTGTTTGCAGATACAGTTCATTGAATGTTGTGCTCAAACGCGAAATGCATCCCTGCGGTTTGTGTATGGATTTGAACAATTTCATAATGTAAATAAGTATTGAACCTTTATATGATATTACTTTAAAATACACGGGCAATTAACTTTTTGGTCGGGCCACTAACTTTCTGGAGTAAGTCGCCCGAGCGCGACCATCGATTTTCGGTTAAGGTAAAGCCCTGATAAACTGAGTTCAAAATACTATCAGAGTCTCATTCATTAATAGATCCCAGGTTACAATGTGTTAGCAATTAATATGATAGGATAAATTTTGAAAAAATATTCTACATTCTATTAGATTGAACAATAGACTCTTGAATTATTGAACTATTAAAATCAAGCCTGATTATAAGGCCGCGTTCACGCAAGCGAAAAAGCTCGGAAAAAGCACGCAACCCGATATTTTCAAGTCACATTTGTATAAAAACAAAGCAATTGATCCCCTCGGTTCACGCATTTTATTTTAGACCCTTACATTCCTATTAAAATCAAGCGAGAGTATAAGGATTGATCTACATGACGCAACCTATGAAATATGTCAACTATTTAAACCCCAAATTAGAGAGCACCCCGCTTCAATTGTTATGTTTGGCTGTTTGGCCTCGTAAGCTCAATCCATTGATAGCATGATTTAATGTATTAAAGCGCAATCGGCAAAATAACATGTTATTGCTTAATATTGCATAGTAATAAATTCTCAAAAATAACGAAAAAGACTGGACAGCTCTGGAGAAATGAATGTTTTAATATTGCGTTTGAACCTCATTAAAAGATTTTAAAATAAAAAAGTTATCAAAGAAAAGAACGCTGACTAACTCATCAAAAAATCTTTAGTTCACATATTATTAGCCTACTGGTTCAGTGTGTTCCACTTTATGTGCTTAGTGAATAGCGCCCCATTAAGTCTTCCAAAATGTGTTAATTTTCAAAACTGTTGCATTTATTAATTTCCATAATTGCTATCTAGAAAGAATAGTCTAACGAAACAATATTTTAGTGCGTTTTATAGAAGGACACTCCACGTTATATCTTAAACTAAAAATGCAAAATCATCTTAAAGCAATATGACAGTTACAAAAGAACAGCAAAATAATGGTTTTTGAACGTTAAATTTAGCAAAAAGGTGTTTATTTTTTCGAAGCCGACTGAGCTTTTTCTCATTTTCTCACCATCTTGGAACATAAAAAGAACACCTTCTGCGAACATTCAAATGTTGAAATATAGCAATTTTCTCAATCGTTAATTTCAAATAACCTTTTAAAAGAAATTTTTGAGCAAATTTAACCAATTTCGAAATAATAATTCTCACTTCTTATTAAGAAAATTAAGAAAGTGTCAAACAAGATGTTCCTCAAACTGTTCAAATCTTCCAGCTAGAAATATATTTTGTGGAATTTTCAAGCCAGCTGGATTTGATGGGGAACACTTTTTGTGGGTAACAGCTCGTAATGTGCTCCTCGTTAATAGTTTTACAAACTCATTTCAAAATTTGAATGAAATTTAATTACGAGACAAATAGATCGGCATGGTAATAAATAAAAAATGTATAAAAAATTGGTCGTATATACAAGTAAAACAATCCTGATAATTTGTCAGGAAAATTTATTCGAATATTCGACAGGGCACATATAAGAGACTTTAGATTCCCTGGCCATGGGTTTCTAGCCTACTTCAAATCCACAAAACAAACAAACATCCATTTGATCTGATTGTATGTATATATTTGAAGTCTATTTTCAAATTCAAAAGAAAAAAAATAAATTAAAGATTTTTTTATATATAATTTATATCAGAATCAAAGTTTTTTCATTGCATTTGTAGTATGTATTATGGATGCATGCGTTACTTTAAACCTGGGATGAACATTCCTCCCAGTTTCAACCCATGACATAGGTATGGGAACCTATATATCTTGCGTAATGTTAGTGTTTTTGGGACCCAGTTGTTGCTACCAAAAAAAGCTTCCGGGTTCGTTAATTTCTCAGGATCTGTCAATATATCGGGAAGACATAACTTTTATGGACTCATCTTGTTGTAATCATGATATACATATAGTGATGTCCATTTACTAAATTATTAATAGATATTAGATTTTTCAAAGCGACGTGGTCGTTGCATTAGTTCACATATTATTAGCCTACTGGTTCAGTGTGTTCCACTTTATGTGTTTAGTGAATAGCGCCCCATTAAGTCTTCCAAAATGTGTTAATTTTCAAAACTGTTGCATTTATTAATTTCCATAATTGCTATCTAGAAAGAATAGTCTAACGAAACAATATTTTAGTGCGTTTTATAGAAGGACACTCCACGTTATATTTTAAACTAAAAATGCAAAATCATCTTAAAACAATATGACAGTTACAAAAGAACAGCAAAATAATGGTTTTTGAACGTTAAATTTAGCAAAAAGGTGTTTATTTTTTCGAAGCCGACTGAGCTTTTTCTCATTTTCTCACCATCTTGGAACATAAAAAGAACACCTTTTGCGAACATTCAAATGTTGAAATATAGCAATTTTCTCAATTGTTAATTTCAAATAACCTTTTTAAATAATTTTTTTGAGCAAATTTAACCAATTTCGAAATAATAATTCTCACTTCTTATTAAGAAAATTAAGAAAGTGTCAAAAAAGATGTTCCTCAAACTGTTCAAATCTTCCAGCTAGAAATATATTTTGTGGAATTTTCAAGCCAGCTGGATTTGATGGGGAACACTTTTTTGTGGGTAACAGCTCGTAATGTGCTCCTCGTTAATAGTTTTACAAACTCGTTCCAAAATTTGAATGAAATTTAATTTCGAGACAAATAGATCGGCATGGTAATAAAAAAAAAATTATAAAAAAAATTGGTCGTATATACAAGTATAACAATCCTGATAATTTGTCAGGAAAATTTATTCGAATATTCGACAGGGCACATATAAGAGACTTTAGATTCCCTGGCCATGGGATTCTAGCCTACTTCAAATCCACAAAACAAACAAACATCCATTTGATCTGATTTGATGTATATATTTGAAGTCTATTTTCAAATTCAAAAGAAAAAAAAATAAATTAAAGATTTTTTTATATATAATTTATCTCAGAATCAAAGTTTTTTCATTGCATTTGTAGTATGTATTATGGATGCATGCGTTATTTTAAACCTGGGATGAACATTCCTCCCAGTTCAACCCATGACATAGGTATGGGAACCTATATATCTTGCGTAATGTTAGTGTAACGGATATTCGGGAGGCTCGTGTGATTTTGACTCGATCTCTCTCTCTTTTCTTACTTCCGGTTTAATGTAAACAGGGTTTCGTGAATGGAAAACGTAATCTAGAATATCTAAGGTAATCGTCGATATATTCCGCATGTTAAGTATAGATGTGAAAGTACTATAAATACCCAATAAATAGATTTAGCTAAAACCTGTCGTCGTCATTCGTTTATGCTCAAACACCACCCTAGCTTTAGGGCTCACACCTGGGGTCTTTCTGGCCCTCTATAGGCCATAGAGCCTTACAAATTGGTGGCAGCGGAAAACAACCCGCAGTTTCGAATAATAGGTTCGACTGGGTTGTGGTGCGCCTTATAAGGATTGGATCAATAACAGCAGATCATAACGGGCTCGTGCAAACCGGCTTATGCCTGACTGTCGGGGCAGTCTAAACCTTGGGGGGAGGGGGGATAATGTCACGGGCTCGTCGTTTATAAGCGACTCCCAACCGCTCAGATAGAGCGGCCGGCCGTTTTAGCTCAGTTGGTTAGAGCGTTGGATTATAGGTGCACACTACATTAGTGTTTTTGGGACCCAGTTGTTGCTACCAAAAAAAGCTTCCGGGTTCGTTTATTTCTCAATGTAACATTTAATATGATATGTATTGCTTTGATTTATCGTTGAATATCACAATATAATTTACATGTTTCATATGTATTGTTTGAACATCAAATCATATTTTGATATGTCATGTTTATATAATATAGTGTATTATCGCCCACATCGACAGCTAAAAAAATAACTCTTATTTTCACGAGGTCGAGAAAGTGTTTCGTTTCGAAAGGTGTTTCGGGGTAAAAAGTTAACATAACGCATTTCCTGACATTTGAAAGCTTATCAATGCGCATATACTATTACATGACAATGTGGCATAGTTTGTGAGTGATGAATTGAAATGTTCGAGTCGAAATTAATATGAATTGACTTTTAAACAAAATGGGCGATAATCGAGGTATATAATTAAAACAATATACTTTAAGCCATAATCATTTATTTACATGTAATACATGTTTTATTTGGTTAATTAAGACTGCATAACGAAACTCGGAAAGGAACACTTTGAAAAAGTGCGATTAATTGGAAGATTTAAGCTTCGGCCGAAATTGATCTTTCCAACTATTTATCGTTTGATTAAGCTTTAAGTCTTTTAATTCAATATTGAATTATAGTCATGAACGCAAATGGATTGATATCGACCCCTTTCTATCCGCTCTTTTAACATGCATTTAGTTTAAGAGCTGTCAATCCCTAAATTTCGTATCATCTTCCAAAAACTCGAAATTTAGCCGAAAACACCTCGTTGACCTCGCATGTCTTATCTGTCGTATTGACCTGTGAACATTTTTACATTTGTTTTTTTTTCTTAAAGATAAATAAACATACGCAGGATTGTTTGAATTACAAATAAAATAAAACTTCCCTGTCACTGTGCAACGGCATTGGGTGTGAACTGTGATGCCCTAAAGGATTTCGAGGGTCCCATCCTTAGACGGACACTACCCTTTTCTCGAAAATGTGATAACAACATATTAATTGCTCTGTGACAGATATGCCTCATTCTCTACAAAATACACTTCCTTGCATAAATAAATTAAAAATCACATTAATTGTTATATGATATTTTATTAGTTTTCTGACTTTCTGTTCAAGCTCACTTGTTGGGCGATAAAATGGTTTGTTTAAAAGTGACCAATCTTAGTTTTACTTTGAGATAAACATAGGGATTGTCACCAGGACGTATTTTTTCAAAACGTCTCTGAATTCATTGGAATTGGATTGTCACTGTAAATATTTCACATAAATTGATACTTAAGTTATCCCCTTTCTATGTGCCGTTTCGTTTGCACAATAAAATCGCATTCTTAAGATAAAGATAGAAAACAGATTCGTCCGAGATCCGTTTCTCGGCCTCGTATATGTAATCTAGCACGCAGCTCAACATTGCTCAAAGATGTGTCAATTCTTATGCAATTTTTAATAAGATAATTTTATTGTCATTATCCTTTTTAAAATACTAACCATGATTAATATACACATCAATCTTTCCAGTGACGATGTTTGAAGCAGCAGCGATCAAGTTCTGCAAGTCAGTTGGCGAAGGTACTCTCCTCCCTGCGCCGAGCATCGATCTTGCTGCAAGATGTCAGCCATTGCAAGTCGTTGTCAAAAAGAATCGCAAGTGGTATTCGTGGCAGAAACCGAGTTATGAGCCGTCGCCATTCACACTTGCCCAGCTGCTTAAGACTGAAGATGAGCATGACATGGACGAAGTAAATGAATCAGATACATGAAAGCGTTATATTTTATATAATACTCTTAGCTACGGGTTGTTTTATATCAGATTGGTTTATCCCCTTTTCTGTAAGTGTGCAGTTTTTTTTTATGATTCTGGCATTCTAGATTTCATAAATGTATATCCACTCACACTGACTCGTTCGCACAGGTGTTTTACGATTAATATCTTCGTTCTGGAAAATTAATTATGCTAAGTGTACATGACATTCCAGACATATTATATCAGTTTATGAAAGAAAAATAGTTAATTAAGATATATATCTTTATCCTATTCACTTTTTAATCTCGCTAAGGTGACCATCAAGGATCGTCTTCTCCTCACCTACAACAAGACCCACACTCTGTCAATCAAAGGCAAACTTGGCGCTGAAATCAAGTCTCTGCTCGACGTTGAACTCGAGGGTTCCGATTCGGTGGACGTCGAGGTCAAATTCGGTGACATCACCAAAACAGAAGTGGATCAAACTAAATTGATGTCATTCGTATCGTCGAGGTTGGTATCTCTGTTTATGGATTCATTGTAAAAGTATGATTAAATTGACAATATTAAACATTTAGTTGTAATAAAATAGAAACATGTATAAGAGTGAGTGAGATAATTGTTTTAGCTACAAATCTACATGATACGATTCTGCAATCGTAACATCCCAAATCAATGTATACACGCTAATGTTTTATTGGGTATACATATTTTGTAGACATTTGGATCTGAAGCACGAATTTCTCAAGCAAGTGCGTGAGAGTCCTCGCAAAGTGATCACAGTGATCGTAGGTCGGTGTTCATTGAAAAACAAAGGCACAGTCACCGCCTCAAAGAGTATTTCAGCCACCGAGAAAATTGAAGAAGATAAGGTAATTTCAATTGATCGCGATATTTGAAAAGAGAATATGAATACTAATAATTCGGCCCACAAGTTTCATGCATATACGGAAGAATTGCAACGGTCTTTTTATCACTCGTTACTGGCGACCTTTTACATGATTCAAATCAGATATGAGTTATCGGAGATTGATTGAGATTATAAACAAAGATAATTGGCGGACTACGCATTGAAATACCTCATTTAAATACCTAAACATACGTTACTTTATCCCGGGATTATCCTACTCCAGTTTAAGGTACTTCCGGCAGACGAGGAAGTGGATGTTGAGAATAAAGACAACAAGACGATCGCGCTACCGCCAGGTAATTCCTTTTATTGATCGATTTGCTTTTCTTTGTGAATTGGTTTCGTTTTCCACGTATAAGATCCTAACCAGTTGATTTGACATGATAAGGGATCAAAGGAACATTTCGCTCCTTGTGACTTGTACCTCATTTTTGTAATGCATAGGAATTTAAATGAAGACGTTAAACTATGCTTGAATTACATAAAATATGACACAAATGAAGAGTTTGAAGGGTCTTGAGATAAATCCCTTCATTTCAAATTACTGTCTTATTGGAACAGGTACCACTATTGCGTATGCCGTGTGCGAGCTGGAGGTGGCGTGGGATGGAAAACTGACTCTGTGTGTAGATGGAGACACCAATGGCGGCTTTGTGGATGAGGATAGCACAGATGGGGCGGTCTGCCCATACCTGACACCGGGTAAATAAAGGATAGGTTGAATTTGAACAAGTTTGTGCCTGCCCCCTC
>LQRL01080101.1:3551-22052 GCA_001703475.1 Hydroides elegans | reverse complement strand
CCTATTGCTTCATCAATTTTCCAGAGTCCAAACCTTTTTACACAATTTATCAACTCGTTGATTTCTTTGATGAGTATTGACAATATGGAGTTTCTTTTTTTCAGAAATACAGTTGCGACCATTTTCTTGTCAACAGTTCTTCTATTTAGTTTTGTTTTTGCTGGTTTCGTTTCTTGAATGGTCATATGTTTACAATCGATATGCGTGATTCACTTTGCAGACAATATTTCTAAGATAAATGAATTAGAATTACATTGCTATTGTCTGGTTATTTGTATTTGGACTGTGATTTATACACTAAAAGAAAGTGAAAATATTGAATAATCAATCCATTTCAAAGTGGATGGTTCAATTATATCAAAATAGTTCATTTTCGTTTTATTTGTAGTCTGCCAGTCAACACAAATAAAATATGTGAAATGGTTTAATCAGGTTACCATCAATCAACTTCTTGCAATGCTTCGTCAATTAATAATAATCCAACCACTTTTTCACACCATTTATCAAATCGTTGATTTATAACTAAATAGTTATAATGAATAATAATAGCAGTTTGGTCGACATAATGCATTACCTAAAAGGTGAATTGCCAGAACATTTATATTGCATTATAACATTAACTATAACGATTTTCATAAATATTGGAAAGAAAATGAACAGTTAACTTCACTCACATTTGTAATCAACATGCATCAACTGATCAACTTTTCTTTTCTGTTTGTTGTAGAATTCACCAAGAGCTACCCGGTTCTCCCGGCGACCGAACCCTGAACGACGAAACATGCTCCCTCGGCTCACCCTCGCCCTCTACCTCGCCCATGCACTCACCCAAGAGTAGTAGTGGAACACCCACTCAATCCCCCCAGAAATTCATCTACACCACACCGCCGCAGAGCTCCCCAAATCACCCTACTCACAGCACACCAAAACGCGATCGTGATGACGAGTCAAGGGCGTTGAGTCATCCTGTTACAATGCGCACGCATGTGCCACCTAGTATGGGAAACATGCGTCCGTCAACGGATAGCGATGATGCGGATGAGATACCAACGAAGATCGCCAGAGTGTCGCACAGTCCTCCTGTGGCACCTTTACAAAACAACCATTTGGCATCACATTCGAATGGAATGCCAATGCATAGTCATCCATTGCATCCCCATCTACCACTGGGATTCTTCCCACCACCACCTCCTATTCAAGGTATGACAGACAATACAGCGCCTCTATTGCGTTTGCCCATGCCCCAACTTCCGATAATGGCGAGGCAAAGTGCCGCCTCGGCTCTCATGGCGGCGAGGACACTCGCCACTGCTTCCTCGGCCTCGCCACTCGATTTGACTTTATCCGCCGCTGGCAAGCAAAGTACTGTCGCAGACACGGAACTCATTGATAAGAACCCTGAGATATTCCTGTACCACAGAAACAAGTACAATACACCAACATCAATATCATCTAGTTTAGGTACACCGATCAAATCAAGTTTAGACACACCAATGAAATCGAGCGATTCCCCATTCCTGCAGAATACGTCATCCATTGTGACGTCAGAACATGGTGATGATGACGTCGATGACGATTTTGATGACGTCACACCTCCGGATTCACCGGAAGTCGATCCAGTTGGGGACGATTAAAATGACTTATAATGATAATAATAATTAGATAGGTCTAAATGAAGTCAAACAAGTTTGATAGTTTTTAAATCTTCAAGTTGGTGATGATTGAAAAAATAGGAAATCAGTTTGGATGTAGTTTAATTTGTTTTAAAATACATCGTTATATATCATTCTGTTATCTACAGCATATATAATAATTACAATTATAATAATGGTTATAAATTCTTGAGCATATTAGTGTATGTAGCAATTACCGATAAACGTGGAAATAACCACGATAAGATATAACTTTTTTTCAAATGAGTGTTAAAATTCTAATTGTGTGTCCTAATTGTTGTGATTTTTTTTTTCGATTATCATTTCGTTGGGAATTAAATAACGATGTAACTTAACTTGGTATCGTCACTTTTCTTTAAAAGCATATGAGAGCTTTCATGTTAACTGTTTCATCAAATTACTTTTTGAATTATTGCTAAGAAATAAAACTTTGTGTGTTTTCATTCTCGATATGCAATATGTGATAAATACTGCTTTTACATAAGGTCAGACTGAAATTGAATATTCAAAATATATTCGATAAAGATGTTTATGTTAACAGAAAACATTGAATATATATCTTATTTAATATTTAGCGAAATATATTTTATGATTATTGTCTTGTTATGCATTGATATATCATTATTTTTATTTCTAGATAGACAAACGGTCTCTAAATAAATTTGAAATACAAAACAAATGTTTTCATTATTGCACTGTCTCATCTTAGATTTATCGATGACTAACACCAGTTCTGCTGATACCCCATATTTTTTTAAACAAATACATGCCAAACTATCGGTTTATCTGTGCATAGCATGCTTAAATGAAATGAATAAGAATTTGAAAAGGAAATTCTATATTTGTGTAGCCATTAAGATACCAAGAGCCGGCTGACCGTAAACAGATGCAATAGAAATTTCTGCAAAGGTCAACCAAATTGACGAAAAACAAAGACACATGAGCCTAAGGCCGCGTTCACGCAAACGAAAAAGCTAGGGAAAAAAGCAAGAAACTCAATATTTCTAAAAGCCACATTTGTATAAAAACATAGCAATTTATCCCCTCTGTTCACGTAAAAATTCAGGATATTTTATTCGTGAACGTGCCTTAATTCATATTGCTTATGTGTAATAAATCCGTAAAATTCTGGTACAAGAAATCCAACAATTAAGATTTAATAACTATACATATATGCAGTAAACGCGCTCTATAACTCTGCATCGCGCGGGGTGCACACGATAAGTTTTTAGCGTTTAAATTTTCGATTTAGGCATGGAGTATTTTAAACCTGCGGACGTGTGTGTGTGGAAATAAGCAAGCGGACGGGGAGCGTTAAGTGTACGGGCATGTAGTGGCAAAATTATGAAGCGCTTTTACTGTAAATATACCACCAAAATACGTCTAGCTGCAAGCATTTACCATGCATTAAAATCACTTATTAAAATAATATATTTGAACATTTGAAATTTGTAAAGCTGACCTCAATTCGAATAGTATACGTTTAAGCATATATCTGTGTCTATATTAGCATCATTTGGATACTGTCTTTTCTCCTAACAAGGAGCAAAACTGTGAACTGTTTCAAAAGCAAGTCGTCTACAACTTTCCACCACCACTGCGCCGCTATTGTGCCACTTCCCTCGATTCACAAAACAAGCATCAAATCTTACAAAGCAAAAGACCATTTTGAACATGATCGTTTGACAAATGAGGTCTTCACTAATAGAGCTAATTGACAGTAACGCGATACACTTACAGACCCAATGACAATACCAACCGACCCCCTTACACCCAACCGAACCCCAACCCCAAAACCAGCGCGCCCCTCAACTCTCCCGAATAAAAACCCTGGTAGTAGCGGATATCTCAATAAAGGTGATAATTACTGTTCCCTCCAGTTTGTATAATCCCGCTGCGCTTAAGTGGCGTTGTGAGTCGGGTTTTTCGTCAGGTATTGACTCGTTAAATGTGGGGTTCGTTGGCCCTGTCATGCCCTTGTCGGGGGTGGCCCTAAGACGGCGCCATGGGGAACCCCCACAACTAGCATACCCGTGGGTCTGTCATCGATACTTAAGTAAGCACTCGCTGAGCCGAGCATAAAGCGTCGAGATCTCGTTACAAACGCTATTAAATGTAATATTGCATGATGACTAGTGAGGTGCATTTTGTTTACTATATTAGCATAAATGATAAAGTGATACAACGACTATAGTGATGTCACATATAGCTGATTGAATGCTTCCTGAATGAAGCTTCACATAGGTCAAATTGATGAAGCGTAAATATTTGATCAACCCGCTACTTAATTCAATTAATTTCGAACGAAAATATATATTTTACGTAAACATATTATACATGTTATACGCGTTGATGCAGTTCATATTGCATGGTTCAATATTTAAGGCAGAATTTATACTGCAGTTCTTAAAAAATGCCAGCAAAAAGTCATATCATGAGTTCCTCACTCCTGATAAGTACCTGATTTCAACCTTTTTTTCCGAAGACGTTCTCATGGGAACGTTCGAAGATGTGGCTGATATATGTTATACACTTAGTATTATATAACTTATATAATAGCTATAATATATTTACCCGTTGTCGAATCCTCTCCAGTAAGTGGGACTTATAGGTAACTATTAGCATACATGAGCTTCTCTTTCATCAATGCTGGTATCATGTCATCCACACCCGACTTTGCCTCCAAATATTGGTTCTGAAAATTGATTCCTTCAATGTTCAAGCCCTATTATGTATAGCACTTATTGGGTTATGTTATAGGGAGACACTTTTAACTCTTTTTAACAAACAGATCATATATGCAAGGCATAGAGACGCGCTTCAACCTTGGGCCCCCAGAATGTTTCATTTCTGGTGTTTGCATTTGAGTTTAAGAGTAAAAAAATGAGGATTTCATGGATTTTATTGAAACCAAACTTACATAATTCAATTCTTAAAAGGTTCCCTTGAAATCTTTGTAATCGAATAGAGGAAACTAGCCATTTGAAGAACTTGAAACAGAGCACCCTTCGCTTTTGGCGTTTCAGTGTTGGGCCCCCTATATATGTTTATAGCATAATTCATAATAAAAACAATATATGTTCATATGTATATAATATATGATGGACTGTATGATATGCATTGAAGCAAAACAACAGTAAGCTATAGTCTGATCATTTTAAATTGAATGTTTGTTTTGGGAACTAACAATTTTATACTTTTTTGCACAGTGGGTTCCCTTGTTTAATTGCAATATACCCGACACATTGAAAAATACCTTAAGTACATGTTATCGGTGCTGATCATTTCACATGACAGACATTCATATCATTCTACAACCACGATGCACATAGGAGTCTACAATTCATAAACAAGAAGTCGTTGCAGTCATTAAGAAGTCTATCATCCTATAATATTGAGGGTACTTGTTGATCATATTTCTTGGCAGCTGTTCAGTATTTATATTCAACGACACCAAACGATCGCATTCAAAATATCAACATTTTCTAAGGAAATCAACAAAAGTCAAGATTTTTCTTTTATTTTAAATCAAATATACCTATGATCTATATAAAAAAAATGCGGTCTGATGTCAAGGTTCTACTGGCCTAACGACGACATGTCCTGAAACCCATGACTCGAGATATCGGGAAAAATTAAAACATTCAAATTAAAATGTTTGCCCTTTATTTTCAAATGCTATATAGTGGGTTGGTTTTCTATTGGCAAACTATAGTGTAAATCATTGACCAATATCACAAAGAATGCATTTATGAAAATTCGCTCTCAACTATTTGGAAGGTTTACATTTGCAGGGGGCAGTTTTGAAGAGATATATGAGTTGACATTATTGTCAGATGCGTTCTGTAACGCTATATCGTTCATTATCTGCGATCTTTTCGTTAACGAAAATTTCGCAGGTATTAAAATCAGTCGACTTTTTTTCAAAAAAAAATACCCGGGTCCGTGTCCGACACTTTTCTCCTAATACACACCGAATCACACTGTAATATGTGTATTGAATTGTCGAAGGCATACTGAACGTGGAGCAAGGATAGTTTTGAAGTCGATCCGTTCATTAATTTAGAAGATATCACGATTTAAACACAATAGCCCGATATTTATCAACATTTTAATGGTCTAGCTGTCACCCACTGTAAAGCCTGACGTCATTGACGTCATCGCTCAATATGAGGAGAGGCATATAAAAGGAGAGTCACTGTGTGTGTGAGCAGTAGAGCTCTCTATAAAAGGGCATGTGATATAAAATCAATACTGGCGTTTCACTGAGTACCCTAATATGCTTCCGAATAAAAGCCCATATTTATGAATGATAATGCATGAATTCATGCATCTATATTGAAGAAAAAAATCACTCATTAAAACATGACAAGTGTTTTACTTTTTAATAATACTATTTTTAAAGAAAATAAATCTCATTAGCATATTATTATTTCCATTTTTTGTCAAAATTATCCATACATAATAAAGTGATGTTTGCATAGTTTGGAAACCCGTTTATAATCAGAGGTAACCAGTGATTTTTCGGTGATATATCTATTCTGCCCGGACATATTCCTTGCTGGCATTTCCACAGAATAGAACTAATATGGAAATTTCCTTTTTGATATATTTCAAGAAATAGGGTCCAAAGTGTGGCATCTTTACACGAAATACACCCCGTTTTTAATTTCTTTTTGAACAAATAAGGGCTCAACATCGGTATTTACTAATGTTGATGGACCCTGAGAGAGTAATAAATGATTGAAGAATAACTTTTCTTATTTGCAACGTTGATGGCAAAGATTTTCAGTCTTTTCTGGCTGGTAAACGAAGAATAAATGTGTTACTCGATGGAATTATATTTCGTCACTTTAAGCTTCAAATGAATTCGTTTCATGACAAAATAAGTGATACTAGACATACATCTAAAATCCGTTGTTGGGTACTCCTATATAATGTAACTTGGAAGGAAATGATCGCAGATTTTTGTGCTCTATGAGTACTTTATATTTCTAGTTTACTATTGCTTCATAGTGAACTTCAGGCATCTAGTTATAAGATCTAGTCATAAGTTTAGGATGTACATGTACATCATACAACCGATGTGTCCCTCTTTAGTTCTTAAATAGTGCCTTGTCTAATATGTTTAACTACTTAGTTCTACTGATAAATAGAACATTCAATCGCAGTGTCATTGTGTAAATTAGGTTTTTGAAATGTTGTGAATATAAGTACTTTGTACTTATTTTTGTCATTCTATCGGGCCAATTTATTCGTAAGCATTCGTTTATTCGTAAGCTATCGTAAGCTATCGTAAGCTATCGTAAGCTATCGTTTATTCGTAAGCTATCGTAAGCTATCGTTTATTCGTAAGCTATCGTAAGCTACCGTAAGCTATCGTTTGTTCGTAAGCTATCGTAAGCAATCGTTTATGCGTATTCGTTTATTCGTTTATGCGTATTCGTTTATTCGTTAATTCGTATTCGTTTATTCGTTTCAGTTGTCAAATTGGAAGTGGTTTTAACTGTAACAGGTGAATGATTGTTTGGGTGTATAATGTTTTTTTTCTTTTATTTCACTTAATATAAAAAAAAACAAATATCTTAGGATCCTCATAGATATGCTTTGATTTATAATATATAACATATATAGGGGGCCCAACACTGAAACGCCAAAAGCGAAGGGTGCTCTGTTTCAAATTCTTCAAATGGCTAGTTTCCTCTATTCTATTACAAAGATTTCAAAGGAACATATTAAGAATTGAGTTATGTAAGTTTGGGTTCAATAAAATCTATGAAATCCTCATTTTTCACTCTTAAACTCAAATGCAAACACCGAAAATGAGACATTCTGGGGGCCCAAGGTTGAAGCGCGTCTCTACATGGTTGATACGCCGTATATATGCAATGGTGTGTAGGTTAAAAGCCACTTCAGTTGGGAGAATCACTGACTTGAGTCTTGGAGGGTGTTTGAATATAAATAAGTTTGTTTTAATTACTCATTCGATTTTATGAATGGTCTACGTCGATCGGTATAAGTGAAGGCAGTTCACGCATTCTTCTCAAAAGCGAAGATTAACATCTTATACCAATAAAACATGATAGGTGTGTGATGCCTAATTTAGTTAAAGCGAATAGTTACATATATAAATACATGTACCTTAAAAGTAAATTAAAACTATGTTTCGATATTTCAATATGTAATGTGCTTTAGAATTTCACGAATTACTCACAGTATGTTCTGTTTTTGAGCAGATGAAAAAATAAAATATTTGAGGTCATTAATCCGATGACTAAATGGCGATTAAAATCTTTCAAAACAACATTATAATCATGAAGCCCAACTACAGGACCTTCAACTCTCTTTACCATTCGATGACGAATATCGGAACGACACTCTTCAAAATACAAAGCCAAGCAAAAGTTGTTGCCGATGTATTGAGTTTATGAATTAAAGCATGTCTTAATAACCCGAGATAAGCCACACTATTGTCTCTTTTATGTATCACATTACTATTAAAGATATAAAATCAAGATGATACAAGATATCATGTATATTTCTGTTGACTATTAAAGCAGCATTGAGAAGGGTCATAATTAATGGGGTGATACGCCCTTGTGTTTCCGAGTCGAAGTACGTGTTTGTGCCGTTACAGTTGCACCGGCTAGACCCGAGATAGCGTTTCAATCCCAGTAATATAACGTTATTTGACGTCACATACACGTATATCAAAACTTTCTATCGCCAGTGTTTATAAGATGCCATTTTATTTAGCGAATGCCGCTTGGAATATTTTTTTAGACAATAACCGCGACCAAATCCGGGATGCAACTCCGATATATCCGGACGAAAGCTGATGTTGCAAACTTCGAACGTAACATTCAACTCGCGATATGTTAATGCACGTCGAATACTTGACTATGAAGTTCAATTGACGTTATTTGCTGAATGAACGTCTATTCACGACCAAAAGGTCTAAACGCGATAAGTCGTAAACAGATTGACTATGCTTATCCAATCACCCGTACTTTGACACTTGGCTCAGATGCTTTCCTTCGTAAAGACCTCACTCAAATAGAACCACTGTCTAAAATAATATTTTGAAATCTTATACCGATTCTTGCACAAAATTACTTGCTTGTATTTAGTGAAATCTGTTACTAATCCGCCGGTTAGTATTGTTTCCACCAATAGAATGCGGCTTTGTATCTGTAACACGCGCGGTACAGCGGGTGTAACCCAAAACGATCGCAGAAAGTCACTAACATATCACAATTATTAAAGACCCTTCTATCTCCTGCTAAACAATAGATAATCTGTTATGGCAAAATAGAATGGAGTCGTTTAGGAAGTGCTGTATTTGTGTACATAGTCCTAGTCAAAACGTGTGAAATTGGTAATATGTGGTTCGGCTCAATGAGGTCTATAATTATTCACGCCTTACTTATCTGCGTCAATCGGCCCCCAGCTCCTCGTGTAAACCGACCCTTTCGAAGCCACAGTCACCCCACTCGACACGGGGAGCTGCGGCAACGTCACGCAAAAGAGGAAACGCCACATAACGCTGATATGATTGTATATGTAGAATTCTAACGTCATTGTTCGTGTATAACCATACAAATATATGGCAATATTGAAATAAACCCTTAAATGTTTCTTGCGAGTGATTGTTTCAAGAACGACATTACATTCTGCAATTATCCTGCACATACTTTTTAACGTAACATTAATGATGTCAAGAACAAGGTAGCAACAGACACCAACATGCTCTCTTATCAAAAACCTACCATGTAGTATTTTCGGACATAGACGCCATCAATCACCACATGAATACATATATACTGGCAACCCCGTACATGGTGACGTTTGAAATCTATCTCGGCAATTCATGCAACGTATACGTGGATAAATTCCGTCGTAGAAAGTGACCTTTCCGCCGATTGAAAACCAACACCCCCGATCAGCGCTTTGCCATCGGGCTAAACTCACGCCTCGATAATCACGTGACACAGACGCGATGCGATCAAATCTCATTGCTCAAATGGTGTAAGCGACGAAAGGCCCCACAGAAGCATCGCCTGTGAATCGACTAATTCGATTGCGAAGGGATGTATGCTAAAGGAAGAATTATGCAAAAACATAATTATGCACCCACCCTATAAAGACCATATAAAGAGATGCTGTTGGCGTGTCTAGCAGAAAAGAGATTTTAACATAGGTTTGCTTATGTGTCATGATGGACCATATATAGTGGAGCAATAGAAGACAATTTGTATTCATTTATCGCTATGTTAATATTAAAATGAAATCAATTATACATCCGATTACCCTAGCAACAACTCTAGATTAAGACCTTGCTTGCACTTATACCTTTCGATTTTAGCAGTGGATTGGGCTTGATCACGCGACACTACCGCAATGGATGTTCGCCTATCATAGCCTATTGTCGCTCATCCACGTGGAAGAATCCGTAATTACCCCTCTACGTCTCTTTGCTACGTCTTCTCTTTGGCAATGGCGCTGAAGACGACAATTTCAGGCCAGTTTACGGTGGAGGGCGCCCGTCGCTTTGACAATAATGTCATTAGATAGAGTGATCACATATAGAAAGTGAAGTGAGCGGTGACTTGAAATAACTTTAGGACGTGGTCATACGGGGAGCATGCCCGAGCTGTACTTCCCTAACAATACGTGTTTTCAATGAATTCCTTATAGGAACTCAAACACGCGTCTAGGTCATTAAAACATAGAGCGTTTTTGAATTTTCCATGTTGGAAACATACAAAACATGGCTTATTAGGATGACACATTTCGAAGAATCCTCCTATGTTCCCAGACCCTTATGGTCGCGAGACGACGCGTTTATCACGTTATGGCCAGATATAATGCAGTACGGAACAAGGGTGATCGCCATAGTCTGATTGACACTGACGCACGCGTCATAAGCGATAGCTTTCTTCGATGACATAAGCGATGTTTTTCTTCCACAAATTGAGGCGCTTAAGTCATGATGCACCAAATGTCCGCATAATAGGAGGGCACTGGACATCGATTTAGGGTATTTTAGGGCATTGTCAGTATTTCAATGGAAGATATAGCAGAAACGGCGAAATCTTGTAAATGGAAATTGATAAGATTGATGCCGTTTGACATCAATGCGGAGAATTGAAATAAATTGTCCGATTGAATAATAGGAGGCGCGATACGTTGAAGTGATTTTCTTTGTCACACAAAGGTATTTTCTTCATATTTAGATAATATTCACAATGTTTGCACTGAACATTTTAAAGCATGCAAACAATTAAATAAATCGTGATGCAGGGCTGAAATAAAAATAAATAAAAAAACGTTTTCGGCATAAACAAGGTTGGGCGAAGAATACCAAAAAAGTTAAGATTGGTTTTAAAATGACATTTGTTTTGATTGTTATTGCCTAGCAGCGACGATTTTGCATTAACCAATCCAACCCAATAAGCAAAGCCACTTTTTCTGCCAATTCAAAACCCTACAAATTTGTTTCCTAGATTTACATCATAACACCAGCGACAAACCAACAAAAATACTCCCACCGCATTTCATGCATTCCACATTGGGTGACAGGTTGCGTTTACTCATCAGCGCAGTTCCTCGGATTGCAGTTTAAGCTAGGTGGAGCTATGGGGGCTCAGGTGCTGGGGCTCTCACGACGCATATAGCTGTCATAGCGGCTTACTCGTACCCGTGGATCGCCTGCCCCAAATCAGAGTGCTACATTTATGAAACGTTGCGAGAAAACCTTTATTTTTTTTAGTTTTTTTGCAGAGATACTTGAGCATCGGTTTATGTACTCTCTGAGTTCCCAAATGATGCGGTCATTCTTACACGCGTTCTTTTGTTGACAATCAACATTGACGACCAGGATTAAAGAATAGACAGAACAGAAAAAATAACGTATAAATAATATATAGTTGATGTCATTTTATTTCTGAAGTAGAAGGTATAGAGCGCACGCGCGCTTGCTAAATTCCACACCTCTCAAGTTCGGCTGATCCTTTTCTTTTTACGGAATATTTTCATGGTTCGCATTCTATCCAGGTAAAGTACGCGTTATGAATGTGATACCACCAGGTGACATTGGTCTCGTTTCTAGTTTCATCCTCACACGAATCTACCGGATTCAGAATGCTGCCTTGATGAGATGTTTGGAATAGAGAGGTTGTAGGGACCATTGAGCAGCTTTTTGAATGATAAAAGCCAATAGATGAATATTCAAACAGACAAAAACATATAACACAGATGTTATCATTGACGAATTTTCACAAATATTGCGACGTAAAGGTTATGTGACATTTACCACGTCAAAGGGACGCCTTTTTAACACAACATACCGTCATGTGATTAACGACGTTGTCCGAAATAGTTTATATGTCACTACAATTATATACGTCGTGAAGGCGTCATCATCAGGTAATAATGGGACGTCTCATTTTCGACATCGTAGCGATGTCGTGTCATATTTGCGTCGGGGAAGTCGGGACGTAAATCAACGTGATCAGGAGACGCTTTAGAATTTGTCAAAAACGACATTTTTTTTGCAAATTTAGGCTTATGAAACCGTTTTAATTTGCTTTTATAGCCAGTTCATTAATCAACATTTATATCACATTAAAACAAATGTTTTTGCTGATCGGATTTTCTTACGTTCACACAAGAATGCTTAAGTGATTAAATATCATTTCATAATTTATAGTAATAATTATGCATTTTATATGAGTCCATTCAATAAAACCTAAATAAACTCCTAGATACCCCATATTCTGATAATGAAACTAAGCGATAAGTGAGAGTGGGTCTGTGACACAAAGTAGGAGCTAAACTGGTGGGGCTATTAACAAAGCTGTTTGCTCATATTCTGATCCGACTCTTCATAAATTCCCATTCTGCTCGACGTCAACATGTTTGAAACGTTGAAAACTGGTTGCCTTTAACTGCTGGTACGAGTGAGTGATACATGCCTTAAATATACGGTAAATAACTAAGATGGTTAACATTTTCCGACAGAACGAAACCAATAAGCACGGAGAACGATCATGTTGACGATATATCTTTGATTGTAATATAAAATCTACGTTTTGATGATCTTTTGAAAGAGTCTTTCAGGGATGAGATCTTCTGATACACGCCTTGAGTGGCCATGGTCATTGGATGATAGCCGATGATAGGCGATTTGAGGGATCAGTGTTTTAGATGTGACTGGATCTTTTAACTTGACTGATCAATAATTCATTTCGAACGTGAGTGACTCCTGGTTTCATAAAATGGATATTGAGTCCCTTAGGGATGCGCACTATATAGTCGGTTGGTAATACTGCTCTACGTTGTGGTGGGTTGTAATTGGTAAAATAATATCTAAAATCTATTACGGAATAAAATAGATAAACCATAGAGGGCACGAATTTATCTAATGAACTGCTCGTTGATTAAATCCAAAGCACGTATGTCTAACTTTCTGGAACATATTAATACGGAGATTTTGAGGTTGTCATATAGTTTACACATTCAATTAGATTTCATTTATATAATATCAAATTGACATCATTTATATAATAAACTGCAGTTGACTATTTAAAATTCTTAGTTTCGAGTTGTCATTTACTTTCTTTTTTGAATTTCTTAGAACAAATATGGCATCGCTATACAAGGTTCTCAAAAAGGCATCAATGCCACGTCTTTATTTCTAACGGCCTATTAGCGCCAATTTCACTGTCACTCGAAAGTGAATCACGTAATCGCAGCGTTTATCCATCGAGGAGAAAAAGTCAATGTGTTTCGGATAAAACGATCATACGTGAGACCATCATGAGGCCAGTGAATGGAGTTGTAGAAGCAATCTTGAGTCTGAGTTTGATTTAAGCCTATCAGCCTAATTGACTTGGACAAAGTGTGAGAGATGCCATCTTACCATGGTCCCCGAAACCTCCATGTCGATACCACCTATCGGGTAACAGGGGCGCCCAATGGTTCCAGATTCATGTACATTTTGAAATAGAGATCTGTTAGATATCAGATCAAATCTATAATGTTTCTATTTAATTTGAAGTTAAACTCGGAGGGTATGTATACAATGTATACAAAAAAAAATATTGAGATACGATTCGTGAATGAATGCGACCAAATATAAGATTCCATTTAGCACTCGCCACTTTTGACCCATTCCATCCATACGAAAGACCATTGTTATACTAAATACAATCCGTTTTCCAAATCTGTTATGGTGGATATTTGGTCGATAGATAGCACTTAGCGGTGATCGCAATCGGACAAAAGGGACACACGCGAGCAGATTGCTAAGTATGTGAACAGGGACAGATATTGGCAGATCGTGGGATGATGGTGTGGCCAGATAATCGCCAGGCGTCTTGAGAGCAACAAGATGGTCCGTGCCTATCGCTCGCAAGATTCATATCGATTCTAGGGACATTAAAAACCGGAAACAACGTTGTGTATGGATTAAGAAATTCCGTTTAATGGTTGTCGTAGCAGCATTGTCATCCGTCTGAGATTAAAGGCGCATTTGACGTACGTTTGACCAGATACAAAATTTGTACAACATTTTTACACTACCGTAACGTTTTAAGTGACATTGAGCAACAATATTGACGTTCATTGACGCCAACAATTGGAAAAATAACTTTATTGAATGATACATATGAGCATGTTTTATTTTTAGAAAATGTTGTGTTGATATGATGTTGGTATATCACAAGCCACGACGCGTCCCATTTATAGGTTCCAAAATAACGTGTTCATCTGAGTAACCCGGTTGTTGAATAGAATTCCTCTAATTGATTTCTTAGACCTTCTGAGATTTCCGATATTGCTCTTGCCTCCTATCTATCAGACAAAGCTACAGATTGAATGGCTGATGATCATTTCTCCTGAGGGAGGAAAGGGTTATCCACATTTTATCACAGTAGCAGCAATGAGATCTGCGCTATTTAATCCCCGTTGGCGTTAAATGACATCTTACAAAAGGGAACAAGATTTGTGAGAAAAAGGTTTCTTTTATATCAAGGACGTTATTACATGGAACCATTTTTTCAATGCCCCAACAGAACACAAAGACTGCTTTCATCCGAACCCTCTTTCGTCACATTAAGGACACTTTTCAAGAAAGCCATCTTTAGCATTATGACATAACGTCAATTAATTAAAGCTCTCAACAGGTAGGCTCAAAGTAAACTTGTTATGCAAGGTGCGAGATGATGGAGATATTGAATAGGACCGAGTGTAAAAACGCTGGTGGAAGGAACAAGCCCTAAGTATGGGTATCGCGCTTGTAATAACATTGTCCATGGCCGCGCTGAGCCTCTTCTTCACACCTCCTTGTATCCACACCGAGGCGGGAGCCTCGCTTTGAATTAAGAACTAAATTTGTGATTGGCGCGGGGCCCGGACCAAATTAGTCTCAGGTGTTGCTCGCAGGGTGCGTGTTGAGGTAGGTGTCAAATGCTACATGAGCACTTATTAATTATATCGGATCAGTTTGAAAAGGAGATGGTGGCGTCTTGTGAAACTATTTTCTATGAAGACACAGCTAGGTAGATTATGAGTCGTTACCCGTCGTCATTTCTTATACCAAAGCGATACAAAAGCGACCCACCACAAAAGAGAAAGAAGGGGGTCGCGCTAAATAAACGCGATGGTGTTCATTTGTGGTACGCCACTTTCATAAAAGAAAAATGACACAAGAAACGGGGATCCAACACGACACTGGGGGATAAGTATAGGGGGCATCGCTTCATTAAGCCCCGGGGGCTGAATAGGGTAAAGAATTCAACTATCTTCCCTTCAGTGCATTAAGCTGCAGGGGTGATGAATAGAGTTAGAATGTACCTATATCTGACGCCCCCAACCGTCGCTGTGCTTTGCGACAAGACGTCACGGTTATCGTCATAACGTCAATGTAACGTTATGTATAAGCTCTTCTGAATTCGATATTACACTGCATTGAGTGACGTTTTATATTAAGTCCCGTTACTGACTATAAGTTCGAAAAGCATTATAAACACAGACGTCCGTTAAATATCAAAAACGTTTTAATGATTCAATGACATTTGCTTATACTGGCAGGGTTTATCTCTATAAGTCGCGCGCTATTCATCAAAGTTATTAATAAGAGTATTCAGGAAACATGATCAATCCGTTTTTAATCAGCAGTTCTAATTAAGGGATTCAAGTTGCAACAGGCTTTACCGTAGATGCTTACAAAACAAAATACTCATATCTTCAAATAAGATATAGGATTAACCGATGGTTAAACGATGTTTTTAATTAAAAGAATTATATCTAACTTTGGCACAAATAATGTTATTGTTATCCCTTGGAACATTAATTATTTATATTGTAAGTTCATCCGCATCTGACCAATAAACGATGTTATAACTAAAACACATATCAAATTGTGTTTACCAACAAAGTAAAGGGCTGACATTTATATCCGAAAAAAATATGAAGCGTTGATTTTCTTATAGACTCTACATGTAATTTATCAGGTTGCTTTGTTGTTTTTATTCACGCGAGTTTGAAATATTTGAAACAGGAACAGTCATGCTAGGTCTCTGATAGGAAGAGATAGAGTTATATAGAGTTATATAGAGTTATATATATAAGTATTAGTAAATCATGTGCTTTCCCGAGATTTAAGTTTTTAAACGTTTAACTATTAACAAGAAAGGTTTGTCCGTTATGATTTGAAATATATTTCTCATAGTCTACTACCATTGTTGGTTTATATTTCTATTGTTGTAAGCAATGCTATTTACAATAATGAGATGTTCTTCAATGCAATAATTATGATGCGCGCCGCGCATTAGCATTTTATTTGAATGGCGTTTCGATACCCGATACCAAGCAAATGGCTTACAGCTCGAAAATCCATATTTTCATTCTCTGTGACACTGTTGGGTGTAGTATCGCTAAGTGGATAAATAGGGGGATTCCAAGCAAAATGGGTTAAATTTGATCAAATAATATTTGTAATGGGATATTACATATATAACATTATGAAAGATTTACACAATTTAGCAATAAAACACAATAAAACAGGTAAAGCTCGAATTGAACTGGGTTCTGTCATAAAAAACAGTGAACAGCATAAAACTCACAAAACATTGACAATATTATTACAGGAAGTATCCTATCTCCGTTCCCCCACAATCTAAGAGCATATACGGACAACCGAGCACGAGGGTTAAACCAGGGATGGGCACCGAGCCGTACACGGTGTCAAAGTGGAGAGTTAGGGGCTCGGGACCGTTAGTCCACAGAGTAATACCAGCCTGCGCCGCAATACGATACGTTGGACCAGAAGCATGCATTCAACATAATCGCATTACTCGAATGCCTAATAGCAGCCGGCTCATATGGCAATAGAAATACGGGGCGCTTTGGCCGCTCATATGGCATTACTAATACAGGGGGCTGCTCTGGGGGCCCGATGGACCACAGCTATTCGCTGATATCTCAATGTCCCATGATATCTCGTTGGAGGCTCAATGCCCCCTCTAAATGTGATGGGTCCCGATCAGGGATATAGTGAGAAACGAGGGGTATTTTTTTGTGTGGATCGGCTGCCGATGCGAAAACGAACCAATACGAACAATGCGCATATGGATCCGTAGGGAATATCTTCGTTTGCCTTTGCATGAACTGAATATCGTCTTATTAAGCACTGTGATGAACGTCATCTTATTATGACATCATTTTTGCATTTTGAACAGTTGCCTTTATAATTTGCAGAAATTAATCTGCAGAAATGGACAACTATTGCTTGTCCAAATTCAACATGAATTTAACAGGAATATTGAGCCGGATTTCAACCATGAATTAGTACGGCATTATTATATGTTACATGCATTTGAATTATTCAAAACCAAAATAGAATCAACAAAACGTCGTTAATCTATAATTAGCGGATTTTTTCCCTATTTGGTTAACACATGTATGTTTAACCTTTGCATAATTTACCAGGTTAGAGGTGCGCAACCTTTCAATATTTATTTAGAAAACTTCAATTAATTACAACTGTTAACAGGTTAACATAATCGAATTGAATAAAGATGAGATATTATAAGGAAATCGCTTATATAATTCGCCTAATGGCATTCAACCAACTACTTTTTGAACAACGTCTCAACAATATTCGACGTTATAAGCTGTTTATATAATGAATAACATTAAAGTCGATAGCATTTGCAAATTGGGATGTGCTGACACATCTTTTGAATCTTAAAGTTCAATTACTTTTTTGTAAAACGCTTCTTTGACGTCCTTGATTTAAATTTAAGATTGAAAAAATGTGCATGTGTAACGTTTATATACTAAACATGACGTCGAATGGCTTTTTTAATGGGTATGGCATAGGGAAGTTATATATGGCGCATTGTTGAAGCCATCCTTTGATATGCGACTTGCGTGCGTTTAGCGTTTAATTTGTGCGTTGTCTCGAAAGCAATACGATAATCTGTTCAGACACCTATGGTAAAAGGGAAATGTAAATAAACCCGTATTGAATCGTGCGGCTTCTATGTGTTATTTTTATTCTAGGAAAAGTATATCCATCTTTTGAAATTGCACATCTCGTGCCTTTTTCACTTTTTCATTTTTCAAAATTATGAATTATCTTTAAAAGACATCTGCAAGTGACCATAAGTTGTTATCTTTCTAATCATATGGTACGTGCTACTTTATATTTGATGAAAGTTAGAACCAGTATACAATAACAAATTACACGGTGTTATGGGCAAAACACAAGAGCCACTGCACAAATATATAAGACCGCGCGCCATTACAAAAAGTAACCCGG
>LQRL01080098.1:12320-41808 GCA_001703475.1 Hydroides elegans | reverse complement strand
ACAACTTAAACGCCTTAAAGCCAAATGCATTTATTCCTAAGGGTCACATCAGAAGAGTTCTTATATCTAAACAATCTATATATATATATATATATATATATACAAACAGTAAGACTCAATATAATAAACATGTTCTAAAACCAAATAATTAAGAAATTGACCGGACGTTGGACGTTTTGGAACTAATTTAATGAGTTTATGGGCTGTTTATGTCTGTTTTTATTTGTATTCAAATCAATAAAATATTTGAGCGAACAGAAGGATATAGTCATGAATGCCATATTTTGCACAAACGAGTTATTCGTATGTTGTCCTTGTGAAATCACTAGATTTCAAAGTCTCGAAGAATGGAACATTGTGTCGATTACATACATAAATTGCATCCTTATATTAGTCCCGAGTCCAAACAGGACAAATAGGTTTCTACACATAACAATGTTTTTTTCCTGTGAATGCTAGACTCCTAATTCATTATGTAGTATACGCTATATTTCGATTCAAATATGTGGCATATTCATAGACTTGTGTATAGGTATAGAATTCATATTGGTTTAGATTAAAGTGACAGGAATGTTTTGTTTTTAATACTAAATTATTTTATGTCATTGATTTCGTTGAGGACTACGTTATATAATTCATCAATGGCAATTTTTTTCCAATATAAAAAGAATATCATGAAACATCCAACCTAAAAAACGTTTAAGCCTATCATTTCTCTTCAAGATTGTTCATTTATTCTGGCCACTGTACAATGACTAAATAACAACATTGTAATTTAGTTACAAAATGAGAGCCCAAGATAATGTTTGATCTTGTACATATTGAAATATTCAATGCATCCGTTTAGGATTTGTTTAAAGAAACCCCACCGCAGCATCATATTTGATAATACATATATATTCTTTGTTTTAATTTTGAGCAGGTTTGACGACCAACATACGCAATGGAGAAACAAATGTACTTTATGGGTATATACATCACAGTCCAGGTCAGATCGGCACAGGAGATAAATGAGGAATTTGCAAGAAATCAGCAGGCGGAGCGACAACGTCGGAGACGTCTAGCGATACAGAAAATTGCAAGTATGTGTGTAAATTAGTTAGCTACATACCACTAATTTATCGTGATTTTGATCGTCAGATATCGTGAGATCGTTGATATCGTGAGATACATACAAACATACCCAAAACCATATGATCCCAATCCTCTTTATAATATGTTGAAGTATTTTTTGGCAATAATCAGAGCTTTGACAAGTATTTACTATTTTTTTAAATATATTTTAGCCATTCTAAAAGACAACAACGTGGAAGAGGATGCGGAGGCGAATGACAACCTTGCTGAAGACATATTAGATAACGGCTTTAAAATTCAAATCCAAACTGATTCATGCACTTCTGACGATGAAGTATTAAATAGTAAAGTAGAAAGGGTTGTGGAAGATTATCAAAAACTATATGATAATGTATACTTTTTTGGTTGTGCACCGGACAAACCTTGGGAACAGGAACTCAAGGCCCGGGAATGTCAAATTAGGAAATTTAAAGAGTTATACGTCGGTACATCAACTACAAAACAAAAGCATGATGAGGTCGAATGCTATGTTAAATCATATGCTGAACTGTGGACTGAGACGGAAAAGTTCGTCAAAAAGAAGGCGGTTTACGCTTGTTCGTCTACGTTTATCCTAATTAGCCATGGTTGCACCAATGGAATGCTTTTCCATGATGGAGATCCAATTCCGCTTGATAAATACTTAGATGCTTTGAAAGAGTTAGCGTTGACATTTGACTTAAAAAATGTCCGGGTAATTATTGCAATGTGTTACTCACATTTACATTCGTACGGAGAGGACCAATCAAATGATTTTTCAGTTGTCTCTCTGTCGAATAAAAAGAAGAAAATTATCTTTGCTATGGTAAAATATGAGGATGATGATATCAACAAATCCGTATTGGATAGCTATCATGTGGATTTAAACAGATATGCTAGAAAAGAAAATAAAAAACATAATATGACATCACTGGTGCTACCGAGCAGCCATATGACAACCGATTCATCACCCAACGCTATATTACCTCTTGAATCGTCTTCTGAGGATACTGAAAATGATATCACTTGTCAACTAGGATCCCTTGCACTTTCAACAAGTGAGCCCAAACCTTCCATTAAGAACGCCAAATCCTTACCAGACAGTGATTCTAAAACAGATAGCAACTCCCTTTTATGTATTGACGCTGTCACAAATGCTGAAGATGGCTTGTCTCTGGACCTTACAAAAGAACCAACAACGTCTGGTGACGAACACGATACCCATAATACATCCACAAATAAAGCACCGTCAGATGACGCAACTTCCGAAGCCACCGTTACCGAAAATCCCATCCTTGAATAAGCATTACTGTAGTACTGTGTGCTGTCAATGTTGTATTGCTTTATCATATTATGAACCTAAGTGAAAGATAAGC
This sequence comes from Hydroides elegans, assembly GCA_001703475.1. Classification (NCBI taxonomy): domain Eukaryota; kingdom Metazoa; phylum Annelida; class Polychaeta; order Sabellida; family Serpulidae; genus Hydroides; species Hydroides elegans. The sequence goes on along the minus strand of LQRL01080098.1, from coordinate 39,340 downwards.
GAATGGCTACGCAGTACTGTGGCGGAATGATGATTTTTTTTAAAGATGTGTATATATTTGATGTCATGATAATTATGTTCTCGGGTTGATAAAAAGCATTTAACCCGTGGAACTGAAGGGGGTAATGCGTGTGTTGCTCTCTTATTTGAATTAGTTTCGTTTGAATGCTCTAATTTCTATATTATTGATTTGTTGATGTTGGGTTATATATTTTTTGACGTTTGATTTCCTTTATGGATTACTTTATTGAATATTGAAAATAATCAATATATTTACTTTAATGTGGCATAATCCACACCTTTCAAGAAAAGCCATATTCATAAAAAATATCTTAGTGAAAAATATCTAACTGATGTAGAAACGCTTTTATATGACAGCTTGTTGAGCAACTTACACTAAATAGTTAGATTATGTAGTTAGAATACAAATGTACCCAAACAATGCGTCAAACAACGTTGAAGGTGTTTCTAGTGTGATTAAATGTTTATTTAGTTTTATCACAGAAAACTGTGTATATGTATGTTTTAACAGCATTGTTGTCATGACTTAACATACAATGTATACTGAGAGTGCTTTGCGTTTCATATTGTTGTGCTCAATTGTTGTATCGTTCTTGCTAGTTAAAAGCAGATATATGACATTGCATCATTTATTGTGATTTGCTGATCTTTTAAATAAAACTATTATTGAATAACTATAAAGGGTTTTAGATCCTAACAGCATTCAGTGTTTCCAAAAGGTGTGACATAATTCAAAACATTCAAGATGAAACAATTTATATATAGATTTGAAACAAACTTTGGTGAATAATATCTATCTAATGTTTAAAATGTACTTGGGGGGTGTTTTCATTTGCACCGTGTGAGCGGAAGTACAATAATTTAACATACGGTTTTCATATGGATGAATTTGCATATCACTAAGGACAACATATGTTACGATACCCGTCGAGTCTTTCTTTAAGTTGGCGCCATGGTAGATCAGGTTCGCAAGATTGACCAAACCCACGAGGCAAGGGTCGTCCGTACCACATCATTATGTAGGTGATGTCACATGTCCGACTTCAATGTGACGTTGCACGAAGTTGACTTAAAAGTTGATACCTGGATATATACTATTAAGATCAAAGTGAGAAAATCCTTATCAACATACAACAAATATTTAAGTGAACTATATTAATGTAGAAATGTAATATAATATATAATATACTAATGTAGAAACATCTGTGAAGTTATTTATCCTAAGTATCAAAGCTTGTTGATTAAATTACCTCTTTATTTTAGCTAGTTAAATATGAGGCGTATAAAAAGACTATGCAAAACTATTTGTTAAATGTTGTATTTTTTCTATTTTGTATCATTAAAAGAATTGTGTAAATATAATGTCATTTATTCTATCCTCGAGACAATACAATTATTGTAGGAGTCTTGCGTATTAGCAACATTATACTATATATAGATTTGCAATGAAAAACCCTTGTGTTGTTCGATTTGTTGATGTTTTTGTTTTGAATATTGTTACAGATTCAAATGAAAGGTGTTAGATGCTGCAAAGTTTGATACGTATAGAATAAGTGACATAATTCAAAACCATTCAAAATGATCCATATTATTCAACATATATCAAATGAAATATTTTTCCTAATAACATTTCGTTGAAAATTAGTATTATTTAATGCCAATTCGATTTTAATTCTTTCAAGAGGTTTTAAATCCCTTTTTATTATAGATTTTAAGTTGGAAGTTCCATGATCATCAGAAGAAATAGGACTATAGAATCATTAAAAATACTAAAAGTAGTGGTTCTACCAACTTACGCGCTGAAATTTTAAAACATACACATAGTAAATTGAAAAAGAAACATCAATATTACTAAATAACGTAACTGAAACCAACAATCGGCGATATTGACTGGGTTATATTGACTGAGTAGGGGTTTTCCTAGGAGAGCGCCAGGTGCCATGGGCGCCCTAAACTTGAAAATGGCGCCTTGAATCATAGGCCAGGCATCCGATTGTACCATAAAATTTGTGTTCTGGATATTCAGGTTTGTTTATGCTTGATTCAAAACTTTCTTCAATGTTTTACTGCTTTTCAAATCATGTTCATTATATAAAGCTAGCTCTTATGGTAATTATACATAACTTTATAATTGCTAGGAAAATACTGACTGGGTTATACTGCCTGTACTAATGCGTCAACCGTGTATTAATACCCCGTATTCGATTTAGAAGCAACTCTAACCGGTTAGGGTTTGGTTAACTTGATCTTTAAAAAACGCTTTGTATGAATAAATAGTAATCCAATTGTTAAACGAAAAAAAAGTCGCCATAAAAAATGGGTTAACCGAAAAAAGTTGTTCCAACTCTTACCGGTTTAACCTAAAAATATTACTGGGATAGAGAGGTTGACCTAAAATGCAGGCGCGGATCCAGACATTATTGAACATGGGGGCCGTGTGCGCCCCCTCTAAATCCGCGCCTGAAATGTGTTTTGGTATTAACACTTTTAGGGACCACCCAAGGTATGTTGATTTTCTTGATGTCGTTATATGCGCATTCTTTGTGGTGGATGCTTCTCAGTGTTATCTACAAACTCCAAATATACTTTTTTATGAAGTTTTATCAGTTAAACTTAAAACGTATCTGCCCAAACTCTCTATTAAAAAAATATAAATAACCGGGATACTTGACTTGAATTTAACCTCATCGATAATTTATAAAGCTGCGAAGGAAAAATAAAGAAAATGAATATAACCAGAAATAGTAACTGTCATTTTCGCTCTATTGGTCTAATTCATGTATTTTATATTAATTTAGATTTATCTTGTCCTGAAAAAGTGAATTTTACATGGTAAAAGTAACGAAATGTGTATAAATCCTTAATTATCGCCCACGCTCCAGCCAAGCTTTTCGGAAGCCTACGAGGGCAGCAAGCTGTTTTTGGCTAGATTTCAAGTTTTTTTGGTAAAAAAGATAGGAAATAAAAAATTCAATAATTGAATGAGTGCGTCGAAGCGATTAATTCCTGGTATTAATTAGGCCCCAACCCCAAAGGTTGGGGGCCTATAGATTCGGGGTGTCCGTCCGTCTGTCCGTCCGTCCGTCTGTCATCGATTCTTTTCCAGGCTGTATCTTTGTAACGGATGGTCGTAGAGACCTGGGAATAGGCTCATATGAAAGGTCTTGACCTGTAGATGTGCCTTTTGACAGTTTCGGCCAGGTTCGGCCACCGGAAATGGCCGAAATTGGCCAAAATGTCCAAAAACAGCGGTTGTTTTCGAAACATTGGCATATACGAGTTAGTAAATACCCCTTGGAATCGGGGGGCGGTTGGGGCCTTTTCGTGTTTCACAAATACTTCCTTGTTTTACTTTATATCTGAAAACAGGAAGCACACAATTCATTCTCAGTTTTTTCTTGATTCTGTTTCTGTTCGAGTATCACTCATTATTATCGCACTTGACCGAAGAAGGTACAGGGCATTCTACTATCCGGATTTCTCCTAGTCTTCTTTTCGATAAGACAGTGACGGGTCTTTAACGTGCCAGGGACAGGACCCATACACTGCATCCCAGCTTACGTCCCATGCCATGGGAAGGACATTACAAGGGAGGCTAAATGCAAATGAGACGCGACATGGAAATGGAACAAATCTAAAACTTTATTTTTTTAACAATTTGAAATGTTATGCGTTGGGGCTTCGTTAAAAATGTAGTATTAATATGTATTTATTTATTTATTTATTCTTTTGTATATATCAACAAATATTATGCATGATAAAATAACATTATTGTAAAAGCAATAAATGAATGAGTACACTAAATATTAACACATATACTTGTTGAATAATACAAGGATAGCCCGTGAAAGCTCTAAAGCTTATTTCCAACGGGGTCCCATACGAAAGTAACAACCGATACTGTGCCATATAAAGTGAATTACAGTAGACTAGAACTTAGCAGGGTTAGAACTATTACGGATTAAGTCCGTTTACACTACTTGATAAAAACACTTAGTTCTTTGTTTGTAGCCTTTTTGACTAAAAACTTCTTGGCTTCTCTCTTAAACCGTATATAGTTTCTGATGCTCTTTACATGTTCTGGGAGATTGTTCCAATCGTTTATACCTCTTGTATAAAACGTTTCAGACTCTGCCCCTTTTAACTGTGGTACAAAGAAATTTTGAGCACTAGCCCTGGTTTGTAGATTATGTGTGTTTGCTAATAATTCGAATATCAGATGTTATCAGATGTGAGATAACCTGGACTTGTTTTATTGCATATTTTGTAAACTTGATTCAGTCGAAGCTGTTCAACTCGATCATGAACATTAGTGATATATGGAAATATGATTTTTGAATTCAAAGTAGAAGTTATAAAATATGAACTTCGAAATTTTGCTCCATTTTCATGTTCGTTAAATACTTGTAGCGCCCCTTGTATACGCCTAGGCGAGGAGGCCGTTATGCCTCAACCAGTCAATCGGTGGGGCTTGAACCATGGACCTCCTGATTACTGGCCGTGCGCCTTGTCCATTGCGCCACGAAATCACCCATTCAGTCTATTTGAGTTGTTTTGATATGTGAACGTCCATTTTCGTATGATTGTTTAGGGTGCATCCAATTATTTTATGGCATGGTGCAACCATTTACCATGAAACGGGATGATATCGAGTATACGAAGGACCAAATAAAGGGTCTGGTGCTTTGAAATCATACAGGTTTTATGTTTCGTGTTCCCTGAAAAGTTGCGGCTTACAACTAGGCCCCAACCCCAAAGTTGTGGGCCCAAAGATTGGAGTGTGACTGTGTCCGTCCGTCTGTCCGTCCGTCTGTTATCGCTTTCTTGTACGGGCTAGAACTTTTGATTGGAAGGTCATAGAGAATTTGTTTTAGGCTCAAATGAAAGGTCTCGATGCGTACAAGTACCTTTCCACAAACTCGGCCAGGTTCGGTCACCGGAAATGGCCGAATTTTCCCAGAATGTCCAAAAACACAGTTTTCTAAATATGAGCTTGTAGGGGCTAGACCTTTTGATCGAAAGGTTATAGAGACTTGGTTATAGGCTTAAATGAAAGGTCGTGACGTATAGATGTGCCTTTTGACAGTTTCAGCAGAATTTGGCCATCAGTTGGGGCCTTTTCGTGTATCACAACTACTTCCTTGTTTGTTGTTCGTGAGAAGGAATTGAGGAAGAAATAAAATGAAACTCTTGCAATACCACTTCGAAACCCGAAGTTACGAATGTTTACGTGCACATAAAAAAAACATGGCCGCCTACTAACAATGTAAATTCATAAATAAAGAAAATAATATTCTATAAGGCTGTGATTTTTTCGAAACAAGCAACCCAAGCAATGTAAACTAACAGGGTTGAAGTATAAAGATAATACAAGTTACTCTTTGAAAATGACTATTTCTCTTTATTATCTATATACACTTCCTGCTTAATAAAATCTCAATTACTTTATTTTCAGATAACCATCTAAAAGACCTCTTGTGACATGTCGACATAATCTCACCCATAAACACAATCTACAAAAGAGGCGACGTCCTCCCTCCCTCCCCCACCCAAAAGCGTGTGGGCACAGGATGCCACAATGTTGCCAAGACGCTCCTCGGTATTCACGGCAACTTTCCTGCTGGCCGTCTGTCTCATTTGCTGCCTTCTTCTCTTTTCCAATTCGTCTCCACAGTTGATGCGAGCTTGGGAGAGCTGGGAGTTGATGAATATTGACGAGGCACAACTGAGGTATGGAGGGAATGCCTCTTTTTATAAAAAAAAAGAAAGAAATAATAAATACTAGGCTACTTATGTTTACAGAGGCCAAAGGAGGACTGGAACAGGATAAAGGTTAAAATGCTATCAAAAAACCAGTGGGGTATCGATTGTAGAAGATGAGATATAGTCTTGATTTCGATTAGCATGGTATTATTTTTTGTCACATTGTTATTGTTTTCAAAAATATGATATGAATACATGTCTGATCATAATGCAAACATATAAATTTTAGGCTTAATTTTTTGTTTATGTTCAAGTGATATATTCACATTTACCAATTTTGATTTGTATTTTATTTCTTACAGATAAAGGTAAACTTTCAATAGTTTAGATTTAACTATTGCTTCAGATATCATTTTAATTTGGATAATTTCGATTTCAATTCATACCATTAATGCTATTATGGCTTAACATAACATTTGTTCTGAATTTCATAATTTAACAAAAAAACTTATTTTTGGTGATTCCAATGAAAGCCAATGCTGATAATAATATGAAACATGAAAAGAAAAGGGAAAAAGAAAAACAACTTTATTTATTTGACACAGATATGTTATATATTGCTTTTAGTGAACAAAAAGATACCACCGAGAACTGTAAATTATAGCAACTTTCAATTTGGAATCGATGCTATACATGTCAAATCATTGCTTTTCATCGGAAAAAAAATGTGCTTTTATCAATAGTTTTTCGACGTTTATTCATTAATACAAAGTTATCTGACCAAATCATGAACTGCATTTTTCTAACCCTTCACGCTTATGCTTAACAAATGTTTTCCAACTTTTCTTCTAATGTATTTTTTTTCTAATGCGTGGCTTCAGGGTGCAACTTCGTGAGCTGACTAATGAACTCAATGTCACTTTTAACTCTAACAACAAAACTGCTGCGGAAATTTTCAGGTAGTGCCTTTTATGCCTTTGCTTTAAATCACTCCGTTTAACCCATCAATTTTTAGACTCCAACCTTCAATGTTTGGGCCTAAAAAGTTGGTGTTTTCGTCTGTCCGTTTGTCGTTTCTTATACAGGCTTTATTTTTTGAACTCTTTGTATCTTTACTCTTAACAAACAAAACTGCTGCGGAAATTTTCAGGTAGTGCCTTTTATGCTTTGATTTAATCACTCCATTTTCTTTTTTAAGACTCCAACCTAAAAGGTTTGGGGTCTTTAGAGTTGGTGTGTTCGTCTGTCCGCTATCGTTGCTTATACAGGCTATAACTTTTGAATTCAATGTCACTTTGTACTCTAACAACAAAACTGCTGTGGTAATTTACATGTATGATGTATTGTGTTTTTGTCTATCAATCTAGTATCCGTTTTTAAGTCCTTAATTAAAAGAGTGTTCTGCTATATATGGGTTTGCTTCAATAAATCCAGGGTGCATACAGAGTCCTTGAAGTCTTAGAAAGTTCCCAAAAATCACCCCTGAACATTTTGATGAAAATCTTTTTCCTGATCTATTGTGTTTAAGGCACCAACTTGACGGGTTGAGGCTTTGTGTTTCGGGTTATAAGTTGGCGTTTCGGTCCGTCGAACCGTGTGTCCGCTTTTATAACTTGTATAAGCTGAACATATTGGACGGCGGATCGTGGAGGGTCGATTATAGATTCAAAAAAAAAATGTTTGTGAAAATACCTTTTGATATACATGTACTTGACTAATCTTGGTTACGGCTAAGGTTTTCTACTTTTAAAGTTAGTGATAAATTATAATTAGAGGTGATGCACTAATGAATTAAGTATTAGACAATGAGAGTACATTTTGATTTTTTGACAGCATTCAATTAACTTTAAATTTTAAACAGTCGGGAAATGTTATATATACAACGCACATACACTGTTTTATAAATTGTGTATTTTATATCGAAATCATATGTTTATGATATCGATAGTAAATTTGAAATTGAATTAGAATGTGGCCCAATTTCTTTTCGTGTCATTTTTAATAATATATCTATATTGTAGTTATCACAATATTATGCATACTGATTCGGTGTTTTTATGTATCAATCATTCATATATTTTTTGTGCAGGTATGTGAAGGCGATGCAAAATCAACTTCCGGTCAATCCGCACCGCTTTCAGTTCACTCTGCAGCCACATGAGGTGAGTATGATTTATTATATATGAATTAGATGTACATGTATAACCAATAACAAATACATGTACGTATACGTACCTTTTATCCTTGCTGAATAAATGAAAAGGCCCTACTCGTTAACGTGGATAATATGTTAATGATGAAAAATATGTGAACACATTTTGTATGTTCATATTCAACTAAGATACAGGAAAACAATTTGCATTGCAAAAACTATAAGGAAATATTATAAATGTATGACTAAGATGCCGATCGTTTAACAAATAGGGAAGTTATAAACAATAACACCTTTTAGTCAGGCGTCAAGCATATTACTTACTACGTAGCCTACATGATGTTTTCATAAAGACTATACTGTCCATCTTCCCTTTTAGGTGTGTCCCCCAAACGAAGACCTCTTTCTCCTAGCCTACATCCACACGGCCCCTTCCCACCACCGCCGTCGCGCAGCTATTCGCCATACATGGGGCAACCCCCGCTTATTCCCGCATCTCAACTTCCGCATTGTGTTTCTGATGGGCCTACCTAGCAACGCGTCAATGCAGGAAGCCGTTGCTATGGAGTCAGATCTCTATGGGGATATTGTGCAGGAGAACTTCGTGGATTCCTATAGGAATTTGACGTATAAAGGGATAATGGGATTAAAGTGGGTGAGTCGGAATTGTAAAAAAGTCAAATTTGTATTGAAATCAGATGATGATATTTTTGTCAATATCTTCAATGTGATGAACCATTTAGAGAGTATAGCACAATTCGAAGGCGCACAAGAAAAGATGATTTTGTGTCTCGTGTGGTATCGCATGAAAGTCGTTCGCGATCCGAAAAGCAAATGGTACATTCCGCGGAGCGAATTCTATCCGGATTACTTTCCAACTTACTGCTCCGGATCAGCGTTTATGATGAGTGGTGACGTCATACCGGCGATGTATGAAGCGTCATTCAAAACGCCCTTTTTCTGGGTCGATGATTATTATGTGACCGGTCTGCTAGCGCAAGAAGTAGGAGTAACCCATCGGCGCTTTAATTCGGTATATTCGTTATCGCCCAAGACGTTTTTGGATAAGTTTAGCGAGGAGACTAAGTGGAGAACGCTGACGTTTGGTCACGTGCATAATTTGAATTGGTGGTATGAGGTCTGGGAGAGGGTACTAGCGGATCGAAAGGAGAGTTTGCCTAGTATTATTGTGAGAAACAACGAGCTTTCAAATGTGTAAGGTTAGATCAGTGAGTTTGGTATGCGTTCAAACTGTATAGGGAAATAAATGATTGTATGTGCGTTCAATCAGTCAAAGAGTGTTCAAGGTTCAAAATAGATGATAATAATTTGTATTGTTTTAGGGGAAAATTTGGTTATCGAATCTCAATTTCTAAAGAGACACAGAAGTTTGTCTATACCCAAAACAATCAGGTAGGCCTTCATTTATTTGACATTAATGTAAATACAGGTCGATAACGATATTATTTTGCAATCATAGGAAATTTAGACATTTTGAAGTAAAGCCATTTTCCGAAATTCTATTAAAATTTATTTGGCCCGGAGTCCCGGACAAGGCGTGTTGATTTCTTCATGTAATATCTTTGACGGAGTGTCTCAATTGGTAAATTGACAAGATGTAACCTAGTTAATAATGTTAGTTATTTATTGTGTAGACGGGCTATGTTAGAAGTCAGTTGTGATCGTTATAAGTGATACCGATTAATCACAAACTGCAAAGCGAGTCACTATCATGCAAAATACAAGTGGTATCTGGAGGGCTCCGTATGATTATGTGTTAAATACACTTAATCTGTTTCTCCAAAATGAACATACATTGCAAAGTGTAAAGTGGTTGCAGATCAATGTCATATTCCTGAAAGAAACCACGAATCAATGTGAATCCAAATTTCAATGACATTTTGAAATAATCAACGCTTGTCTTCTCAAAACTTCGATTTGACAATGAATACATTGTTGCACGGAGCATCAGTCGTTGATGAATGATGATTAATGGTTGATGTCTATAAATATCAACAGTAGTACATGTAATGCTGTTTTTTATCGAAACTCTTACTAGGAAATCCATTTATTGGTGTAATATGTCAAGACAACCTGTTCAAATACGTCAATATGTTACGGGTAAATTGTTGACGTGAATCCACCATGTAAAATCGCTTCTTTTAAAGACAGGGTTTTTACTTGAGCTTGTAATCAAAAAAGGAGAATACCAAGTATTTGGAAATCCTGTATACAAGATGTAATATGATGTATAATGAATAGTCATACTATACCATAGTCATAAACCTAGTCATATACGCATGCCATTAAATGTAATTTAATTTGTCTATTTTAATGTTTCTCTTTGTATAAATAGTATTTAAGACTTGTGATGTGATTCGTTAATATATCGTTTGTATATTTGTATTTTTGCTTCAACATTATACCAATTTTGTGGTGACTGCATATTGTTTTGCATAAATTTGTGATTTTTGTTTTGATACAATGAATTGATGTTGATATCTAGGTGAATTTGTCCTTACATATCGTCAAACATGCTGAAAATATGTGTTTCTAAATATTTTTGGTTAGATTTAAAATTATTGCTTTTCACATTTGGGTTGGATGGGTACCCGAGGTCTGCTTGAAATACCCTCAAACGAATTTGGATTTCGAGTATTCGAAATATAATGTTATTTTGCAAGTCTAGTCAACAAGCTTATATGATAATCCGCTATATACTTAGGACATCCTTATGTTTTCCTCGGAACTTCAAAATTTAAAAAAGAGAGCACATGCACAATCAAAAACTACCGCCTTCTGAATTTTATTTATGTGGTACTATTTAAAAAAAAAAAATAGTGTGTAAAATTTTAGGCTACAAAAGACCAACCCCATCCTAGTCTCATCCAAATTAAAAGCGTTCAACAAGATAAATTATATGACTTTCTAATTATTAAAATCAGTATTACAATGAGTGTATGTGTTTATTCCCGCTTCATATTTTAGAGCTTTTCTTTGCCAAAATGAAGCAGCGTTCAATAATTTTGTATAACTGATAAAGGGACTTATGATTATTTGATTTGTTCTCTATTTTACCGATGATTTAAAGTCTTTTGGCTTTTTGTAGTTTTACAGGTTTTGTTATGCATGTATTTATCGAAATGTACGATATTGTAGGCCTATAAATATATATATATAAATGAATTGATATCAATGTCGAAACATGATATTGTAAATTCAGTGTTGTTTCCAGGTCCATATCTTTAGTTGTAGCATACCAGTGAATATGTTAATCAGGGTAATGCCCTTTTGTTAGGGTTACGGTTGTATATGTAGTTTGTAATTATATCTCTTGAAATCCAAGTCAGCTTTTACTGTTCATGTGTGAATAATTATTCCTGTATCGTTAAAATATAATATCTAGTTGAATATCTTTATTGCACATCATTGCGATATTATTGCTGGTACTTCATTTACATAGTTTGTGTATATTTACTTTGTTGGAAGAGTACGTGTCATTACAATGCGCTGATGTATGGTAATTCGCATAAAAATCATCTTCTTTAGAAATTACCGAAATGTACAATTCAAAAAGGGAACATTTTATTATCCCCCGTGAAAACGAGGGGATATAGGGTTGAGCTTGTCCGTCTGTCTGTCCGTCCGTCCGTCCGTCTGTCCGTCTGTCTGTCCCGCTTGATATAGGGTACTTTGTCCACGCGAGTTTGGTATGAAGGAGTTGAGCTAGAGCTTTCAAATTTTGTACACGCATGAACCAAGGTCTGAAGTCGTGCCTCGTCAAGGTTTCATCTCGATCGGTTGAAAATTGTCGATTCTAGAGCAATTTTAAACTTTTTTTCATATGCCAAGCGCTTTGTCCACGCGAGTTCGGGATGAAGGAGTTGAGCTAGAGCTTTTAAATTTTATACACGCATAAACCAAGGTCTGAAGTCGTGCTTCGTCAAGGTTTCATCTCGATCGGTTGAAAATTGTCGATTCTAGAGCAATTTTAATTTTTTTTTCATATGCCAAGCGCTTTGTCCACGCGAGTTTGGGATGAAGGAGTTGAGCTAGAGCTTTTAAATTTTATACACGCATAAACCAAGGTCTGAAGTTGTGCCTCGTCAAGGTTTCATCTCGATCGGTTGAAAATTGTCGATTCTGGAACACTTTAAAAATGGTCGATTTTAAACTGTTTTTCATTTGCCAAGCACTTTGTGCAGGCGAGTTTGGTCTGAAGCGAATGGGCTAGAGATTTCAAATTTTATACACGTATAAACCAATGTCTGAAGTCGTGCCTCGTAAAGGTTTTTCTCGATCAGTTGATAATTGTCGATTCTGGAGCACTTTAAAATTGTCGATTTTAATCATTTTTACAGATGTCAAGCTTTTTGTGCAGGCGAGATTGGTATGAAGCAATTAAGCTATACCTTTCAAATTTTATTCTCGTATAAACCAAGGTCTCAAGTCGTGCCTCGTTAAGGTTTAATCTGGATCGGTTGAAAATTGTCGATTCTGGAACACTTTGAAAATTGTCGGTTTTAACATTTTTACCCGATGTTAAGTACATTGTGCACGCGAGTTTGGTATGAAGGAATTGAGCGAGAGATTTTTAATTTAATACACATATAAACCAAGGTCTGAAGTCGTGCCTTGTCATGGTGTCATCTCGATCGGTTGAAAATTATCGATTTTGGAGCACTTTAAAAAGTGACTGGTCTCGTCAGTTCAAGAGATGTCTTCAGAAAAAGTGAGTGATGATGCAAAATGTTACTCTGTTTTTCCTTCATCGCATGATCTTGTTTATTTGCAAAATAGTTCGTCATTTCCAAAGTTAATTTTAGTAAAAACTGACCATCCTGCATATACGCATTGTTGAAGTTCACGGGGGATCCAAGGTCACTGACCTTCTAGTTATAATAGTAATTAACGAACGGTATAAATAAAGCACTATCGTACTGAGTACGCTACTCGATATCCAAATAAGAAAAACAGGAATAGTTCACGTGTAAATGTCAATGTATACTAAGACTTAAATGAAATCTAGGTTGATGTTAAGACATCAAGATTAATTTATATGTATGTATATCTTGATATCGGATGTGTATTATAGTCAATGAATTGTAGGCAGTATTATACTATTGATATGGTGATTTTAAGAGATACGCAAGATGTACGAATATAATTGATTGTAGCAAATTATATGTATTTGTTTTAATATGTAGATAGAATTAGTAGGTTTTAAGCCTTTAATGCTCATTAGGTACGTGGAACTTAACAATTTTGTGAATATATAATTTTGATTTCTATTTTTTGTATTTCGAAATAACATATAAAATAGAGCTTCGGGGTTTTCGTGCAAAAAATAATAATTTAACACAAAAAAAAATATCTTTACGTAAGATCCAATGTTTCATAGATTGATAAATTTCTAAAAATCCAAACATAGTGTGCATGAATTTGTCAAGAAGCATTCAAAAATTGATGTTCCAGACTTGTAAAATGTGTATATATGATTGTGTGTGTTTGAATGAGTGATTTTTAGCGATGTAAATGTAGTATTTGTTTATAATAGTCGGCAGATTTTAGTTGATTTGAAAGTAGTGTGTTAAAGCCCTCCAAGTTATGAAGTTATGGATGTTATTATATCAATATGGTGTCATTATAGTAAACTGTAAAATAAGAAATGACATCAATACAAAGACTAAATTAAACAACCTTGGCTGGAAATTATGCATTGTCGCGGCTGTTATTTTACACCATTTGTAAATTGCGTTAAGATCGTTTAAATAATTGGCATAATATGTGCTTGAAAATTGAGATTTCGGCGTGAAAATAGACCAAACAAAAGGTTAGATTTGAGGAAGGGGTCTCAATCCTGAAAAATTCAAACTGAAATAAAATCGAACTTATTCCAGGAAAAAATATATTCGTGATATTCAGTGACATATACGTTTTGCGCTTTAACTTTTGTAAACAAAAAACTCATAACAAGTTTTATTTTGTTAAATACAACATATATGTAAGAAAAAGACAATATATTTGATTATAAGGAAATGAATATTTGAATAATAAAAACTGACGGGTTTTAAAAAGTGTTATGGAAGTGAAAATTATAATTGAATGATGATTGTTTGCATTAATCAGGAAAAGGGAATATAAACAGTATGTAAAAAATATGGTTTAAATCATCCCATGATCTTAAACATGTTTCATCTATGTCGCAAAATAAGTCAGCTATCGCACATGATTGAAACCGCATAGCAACATTTCAGTTTTTTAAAAAAAGTGAATAAACTTTGACTTTTTTTTATTTTGCGTTTCCGGTTACGAAAACATGTTCATATGATATGCGCAAACTGAAACAAAAAAAAAAACAGAAAAAAAACAACCACTATCTTGGCAAGACACTCATGTGATAGGATCAAGCCCCACCCTATTCTGATTTTTAAAATATACGCTGTATATCCTCTTTATCACTGGAACAAAAAAATCGCTGAAAACAATTAATTTTTACGCACCGAATAAACCCATTTACACCTTTGGTTAAAATAAACATCCTTCAATGCCGTAACCTAAAAACAGAAATGTATTTTAAGTACAGACTTAAGATCCAATGCAAGAAAGTTGCATTGAAGCAGCCAACATACAAGTTATAGCCTACATACCACGGTAGCTAAGAAAATCTTGCATCTACTATTCATTCAATTCTCATATCATTTTAAGGTCGTGTTAAGTGGGTATTAAATGCAACATAAATCCTATTGATAAGCTAATTATGAGTTTATTGTATCCGCTATAGGATCTTGATCGAATCCACGAAAATCCTTTGCCATCTCATTAAGAAGCGATTAAAAAGATCCACATATTATTGGTATCTTGAAGATCCACCCTAAGGAGCGTCTTATAGATATAAATAGTGATTCTATGATCATCGTTCTAACATGTTATGTAACCTACTGTATTTCGCTCTAAATTCATATTTATATACTATTGTAACAATATACATATGCTATAGTGCTCGATCTAAATAAGTTTATCCGGATAATTCGTTTTGTTTTAAGATTTCGATATTTAAAATGCATGCACCCTATACACATATGAATTCTCTACGAGGGGCAAAAATCCAGAACTTTGAGGCATTGCTCTAAATCGGTCTACACTTGGGGAAATTTCAAAAATCTTAGAAAATATCGGCTCATTATTGAAAAACTGTAATAGTGATATTTCTTATTCGCATTCAAATTCTTGAAAAAAAAATGTATACATACATCCAAATCTACATTATAATTATTATGATACTCTTCAATTTCCATTTCTCGTGATTTAGACATATATTAACAAATATTATTGTTCTCGATTAACGGTTTTTAGACTAAGATTTTTGAAATGTCCCCAAGTGTGCACCGATTTAGAGCAATGCCTCAAAGTTCTGGATTTTTGCCCTTCGTAGAGAATTCGTATGTGTATAAGGTGCATGCATTTTAAAAATCGGAATCTTAAAACAAAACCAATTATCGAGATAAACTTTTTTGGATCGAGCACTTTAATGTAGCAATAACTAGAATCTTAATTAGGAAAACATTGATAAGCAATTAAATACACTTATGGCTTGATTATAAACTATCTGAAGGGTTGAATGCAAGTGTGTACCAATACATCAAGCATATATTAATACACTATTACGATAAGAGTGCGAGTACGAATAGGTCAAATTCGATTTATGCATTTTAGAAGAGTACCTCACGAGCTGTTCCCCAAAAAAGCTGTTCCCCACCAAATTCCAGCTGGCTTGGAAATTTTCGGGAAATCCATTCTAGCTTGGAGATTTTAGCAGATTGAGGAACACCTTTTTTGATAATTTCCTCATTTTCGTAATATATATTGAGTATAATTATTTCAAAAACGATTAAAACGACTGGCAAATGTATAATTAACCGTTATTTACAATAAACGACAAGTAATTTAGTTATATTCAACATTTTGATTTTTGCAAAAGGTGTTCCTTTTTTGTTCCAAGCTGGCTAGAAGAGGAGGAACAGCCCAGCTGGCTTGGAAAAAATGAACACCTTTTTGTTAAATTTTATTCTTCAAAAACCATTATTTTGTTGTAATTCATACTTGTAATGAAGTTTTAAGTTGATTTGACAACTTTTTGAAAAATGTGTCGTGGGGTGCCCTTCATTTTATTTCTCATCACAATATATCATCACCGGTTTAACCAGATACAACTGTGTATTAACCTATTGTTCTTCTTAAAATGTGTTTGTGTCATATAACGAATTCATATAACCTTTCAATCAAAACTGGGAATAGTTGTTTAGAAACCAAACCCTTGCCTTAAATGCAGGCCATTTTGCTTAATCCAAATATGATTGAGTTGTAACAAGCCCATCTATTTCTGTAGGGTTAAAGCTTCGGAGAGGCTTCTAAACATCAATACCCGATCCTGACTTCATCATCATTAATTATTAGTTAATAAATTTTACTATATAAAAGCTCCCCATGACGTCTTTTTCGGTTCATAATCCTCATCACACGACCTTTGAATACTCGCATTGACCGGATCACAGCACTCATACATAAAGGCATCATACGCCTTATTCCCACAACACCTCGGCTCCACACCCATACGATACCGCGTTTCTCCCTCACAACATATATAAAGCGACATATCATACACCTCTCCACCGCATAGCTCTTCTAATGCGTAGTAATAATCTGGGTCGCCGCCATATTGAAAGTAGTTCCCACTCGTGTAGTAATCTTCATAATCATCATAGTAATCACCGTCGCCATATTGGATTTCGTCAACATCCGGGTATTGATCGTCGCCATGGTTACCATCGTTTCCTTCCTGTGTGTCGTATTCCTTTTCGAAGCTCGGTAAAAGCGGAAGGTCTTGAATCTCCTCAGGTCGCGGAGTGCGCAGTTGGGTTATTTCCAGCCAGCCATCGTTTGTGAGTTCATAGTAGGTGTGATAGACAAGGTGCGATACCGGGTCGTATAGAAGGGTTTCGTTCAACGGGGCTTCTACAAAGCGCGTGTGGATGGTTTGGTCTTCAATCGCTTCTCCTGCACCGTCATTTTCATTGATAGCTGAGCCGGGTGTTTCGTTTGTATCGATTCCGCCATTGCTTGCGTTTCGACTAGGGGTGGCGCTAGAAGGCCCCAATATAGCATCACCATCTTGATCGTCACCATTTGATGATATATCATCATTATCAAACGATTCGTCCAGCCAATCGCCGAGACCTTGACCTTCCTCTGAGTTATCCAAAATGGCGGCCGCGGCATCGTTTTCAATTGCCTCGTTTTCGTTTTCATTCGATTCCGTGTCAATTGGCTCATTAGGACCACGCGTTGATTGCTGAGGTGAAACATCAACGTCCATATTGTCTTCTTCCTTTTCGTCTTCTTCGCCTAGAACCAACGAAACCGGTTCATCTTCCCATTCATTTTCCATCATAGGATTGCCGAATTCAATAAACAAATCCTCGGGGAGCATACCGTGATTGATATTGACATAATCCTGATTATCGCCCACACCTCTTCCCGGAAGTCCACTAACATGACCTTGGTCTTCACCTTGACCTTGATATCGATATTCCCCTTTATCGCCCGTGCTCAACTGCGCATACTCATATCCGGGAGGAACAACATATTTCGGCGGTTCCTTTTCTCGGATGATGATATTCTTATTGTAGGGATCATATTGTTCTTCTTCGCCCGATTCTTCATCAATTACTTCTTCATTTGAATCAATGGCGTTATTTCCACCATTGTCGATATCCGGTTGATATGGTCCTTGATACACATAACCACCATCATCAGCACCAGCGCCATCTTTTGGTTTCGTTCTGTCATAAGGTGTAAATTGGGACGAATACCGGTCTTCCTCTTCATTGCTGGCGGGTGGGAACCAGATGTTATTATCGTTTTTCGGGGTCGGATAATACACGTCTTCATTACGTGGTGGATTAGTTTTCGACGCCCAGTATTCTTGGTTCTCATTATATGGATCATCGTCCTTTTCTACGTCTTCACGGGATTCATAACCATAGTTACCATCTTTATCCTCATTGTCAAGTTCGTTAAAACCACCATCCGGATTTAATATGATATTTGCTGAACCCCCTTGGTTATCACCACGGCCTGTTGGACGCTCGGGATAATTTGGGTCTGTTATGGGTACACTTGGTAAATTTTCCGAACCTTGATTATTGTCACGTCCCGTTTGCGAATAAATCGGATAGTTTCTGTCTGTTATGGGAATAGTAGGTTCGCGGCCTCCTTGTTCAAATTCACGACTTAGCGAAGATCGCTCCCAATCCGGTTGGTACGGCGGTGTCTCCCTATCTGCATCTGGATTATTTACGGGCTCAGTATAGCGATTAGCGAGTTGTGTGTAGCGAGTTGTGCCACGATCAGCGAGTTGCGAACAGCATTGAGCCAAACGACCTGCGTATATAAGCGTTTCACGACAACACTGCGTCAGCGACGGCGCTTCGCAACATGTTAATCGCTCACGCGACTCTTCTTGTGATCCGCTCTGATCTGAGCTACAGCATGATCCATAGGAATAGCTCGAATACGATTGGTAGCTACAGCATGCAGGTCGGCTGTGGTAGGAAACGGAATAACAACAGGGCGGTCGTTGATTATTGCGATTTGATACTTGCGATCCGATACAACATGTCCTCCGTGTTTGCGTACAGCAGCTGGATTGCTGCTGATTTTGTTGGCTTCGCTGTTGCTGTTCATAGTAGGTCCTTGTCGAACTACAGCATGTTTGACTGATGACCTGTGCATAACAACATTGCGGCTTTAAACCTCTTCCCCTACAGCATTCGGGCTTCGGATGATGAGGAAGTGGTCTATATCCTGGTCTTGTCTCGGGTCTAGAATCCGGTCTAACTCCTCTTGGCGGTTGCGTTGGTCTTACATTTCGGGACGGTCCATACCTTGGTGCCTCGGTTATCAAGCGTCCATATTGATCACGTGCCTGAGTAATGAGCCGTCCATACTGGTCACGTGATGACCTCGGTAAATCATAATCCCGTAGCCCAGCGACACGCCTATTAAACTCATTATCGCCCATGCCGCAACAATAGCCTAAGGCCGAGGGACAGCACCTGAGTGAGCCGTCGGCACGATTACAGCATATGGGTTGTACGATTTCCTCATTGCAGCAAGTCGGTAGGGAGCCAGTACGTTCCATTGTTGATGCACAGCATTTGGAGCGCTCGAGCATGGGCATACGGCAGCAGGCCGGACGGAAACCGGGAATATCAATGGGTGATTGCTGATTGGCTGATCCTCGCGGTGCGGGGATATCCGGTAACCTTGACCTCGAACCACCGTTTTGACCTTGACCTTGGCGATACTCAATACTTGACCTTGGATTTGACCGTGAGCCACTTCCGGAACAACAATTCTCCCCGCGTTCACAGCACGTCCACTGCTGATTCACCATACAGCACGTACTTCCCAGATTCGTCCGCCTCTCAAGATACCCATCTACACACTGCTTAACGGTTCCATCATAACCACGTGTTCCACAGCATTGTGGCAACTTGTAGTTGCGTTTGCGTTGAATAGTGCGTTCACAGCAGAAGTAGGAATAGGCGTCGTAGCCTATTGCGCCACAACAAGCCGGTTGGCGTCCGGAGCGAACGTAGTGGAGGCCTTCACAGCAGATAGAGTGGCGCGTGTCGATGGTACGCGAACCGCATTGCTGTCCTGCAAAAACAAATAAGAACGAAAACCAATATTTTAGATGGAGCCCATTGGTTGGCCATCGACATTTGTGAATGGGCCGCAATGTTTCTGAGAAAACAAATAAAACCATATGGCCGCGTTCACGCAAACAGCAAACAGAAAACAAAAATTTGAAAACAGAAAGCTCGAAAGCGAATTTGTATAATAACATGGCAATTTATTCATTCTGTTCATACAAAAAGTGATTTTATTTGCAATTTTTGTCTTGCGTGAACGCGGCTTAACTGATGAAAAAATACAAAATTCATATAATAGCAGTTGGTATTTAATATGCTTACCCAGCATAAGTTTGGGACTAAAAGTTCATTTAAAAATAAATGAGTTAACGAATCAAGTTATATTTTATCAAATTATGTTCATAATTTGAAAATGCAATATACATTCTTTTTTTATTGTATTTTGCCTTGCCCAAATTGGTGTAACCTCTCCGAAATTTAGGGTTTTTACATTGGACTTAGTCTAAAAAGCCGAACACCGACAACAGTTATTTTCATTTTTTTATGTCTAAATCTCCGAAAATAGCACTTTCAAGTGCAAATATGATAATAATTATGCTGATTGGAATATGTGATGACATTTTTTTCACAAATTGAAAGCGAATAAAGAAAATAGTTTTTGCAGTTTTTTCATAAAATCTAGGAAATTTTCTAAGATTCTTGAAAAGTTCCCAAGTGTGAGGATATTTAGAGCAATGCCTCAAAGTTCTAGATTTTTGCCCCTTGTAAAGAATTAATTTCTGTATAACTTGCATGTATCTTAATATCAAAATATTGAAAAAGAAACGAATTATCGAGGTAAACGTATCTTGGATAAGCATATTAGTTTTTAATTGGCTAAATTTTACTTAGTTTTGTTTTGGCAACTATAGTTATATCGACAAACACATATATACAAAGAATATAAAAACAAATAAAAATCGCTATTGGATTTGAAAACCCGACATCTAAATACGAAGTACAAAACACTTTATCGTAAAAATACAATCAACTGTCTGCATAATTTAGTCAGGAATGAGGGGAAATGGGTGCCATTTGCTTAAAGGAAATATCTTTGATTAACTTTGCTTGATCGTATTTACGTATAATCCCGCCTTTTTACTTCATTCTAATTACACGCTGTAAAAAGCATTTTATTTGTAAATAACAACATGAGAACTTGTCTGGAAATCTGGGAAAAGATGCACTGAATAAATAGAGTAACAGACTGTTTTCTAAGTTTATGGTAAGATTACCTTAAGTTTGAGAATTGTTCTAATTCAAATATATAGACTCCTATTAAGGATATCTTACTTTAATAAATAGGTCTAAATTCAGGCATTCGAAATGACGTGATTTCAATCGCCGTAGGAACAACTGTCATATAATAAAGTTGTCGTTTCTATCACACATAAAATAATATTACACGAAAGAACATAATAATATACTAATCACATAAAATTCTGTCATTTTCTCAAAACAAAAAAATGCCCATATGAAGCCATTTCGATAAAGACATCCTCATATATAATAAAGCGTTCCCTATGAGACTGTTTTCAAAAGGTTGTTAATAAATCGTTAAACATCATGCAACATAATGTTTTTGATCATTTAAATGTTGCAAAAAGGTATTCACTTTTTCCAGGCGAGCTGGCCAGCTAGGGACAGAAAAGGAACACCTTTTGTGAAAATTGAAATGTTGAATATTAATTAATTATCTATCAAATATTGTTATTAATGGTTTATTGGAACAGTTGTAAGTAAGTCTGATAATTGCGAAACTCTTGTATCACTACTTATCGCACAAATTAGGAACTTATCACAAAGGTGTTCCTCTAACTGCTCTTTTCTCCAAGCTAGAAAGGATTTCCTCAAATTTACAGGCTAGCTGAAATTTGGTGCGGAACATATTTTGTGGGGTATAGCTCGTGAGGTGCTCTTCTTTAATACATCAACAAAAATGAAAAATTGCGTATGTTCTGCCATCTTATACACTATATATACACACATGTACATGTACGTTAACTAACGGTGTTCGAAATATACATGATTGGTATCAGCAGATCCGAAAACATCGCTTTTTAATGACTGCGTGGTTGCAACTAAGCATAGCGTTAAGATCCGTGTTGTCGCGTCTGTTACTGTTCAATTTTTATGTTATGGACGAAGATGTATTGAATATTTCGGAATGTGAATAAGCACATATTTCATGAGGCATTTATGAAAGATTTCTCCAATTAATCATTTGTCCATTCCGTTGGATATTCAAACATGAACCAGGCGCGGATCCAGAAAATATTGAACCTGGGGGCGCAACTGTATAAATTATCAGGCTGAACAGGGGGCGCAAATTTATTTTTTTTTGTCTTACATACAAGGGCGAACAGGGGGGCGTGCGCCGGGTGATTTATATGGTAAATCCGCGCCTGTGAACGTATTTTCGAAGTTATGTGACGTCATCCAGAATGGCTTGATATCAAATGGGCGTTCCATGGTCACATGGCAAATATCAGATAATTTCTGTTGGCACATATTCTGTGACAAGGCATTTATCGCTCGAATTAATTAACCCAAATTTTGCTTAATCTGGCTGACACCCAAATAAGTCCTGCATTGGCATTGTTTAAATTGTTGATGATATATGACATGCCTTAATATGTACAACTAAGTTATTTATTTGTGTACATACACTTGTACAAACAAGCGTAGATGTATCGTCAGTAAAATCATTACAATATGCGCCAACGTTTTATACATAAGATAATAAATAACTACATCATCTTTGATACGTGTTGATACTATAATCCATATGTATAAAAAGGAGTGGGTGTCATCTCGAATAAGAGAATATGATCCAAAATAAAAGCACTTTCTGAAGTCAAAGGCCATACAAATGTAGTTCATATTTTTTAAAATGTTCGTTTGTATTGAATTTATAACTTTGGGAACAGTAAAAAAAAACATTTAACATAACCTTGTAAACCTAATACATGAAAGACAATATTTCGACAAAAACTCATCCCCGGCGTTAAAAAGGCAAATTGACCCCATTTTGACATATTATTTATTTAATAAATAAACACCAGGATCCTTAAGCGACCTTTGATATTTTCATTACAGCAATAACACATCATGTAGAGACCCTTAAAAAGTGGGAAATAACAATATACATATTATTTTACTTGCAGTTAATGAGGGAGCTTCTACGTCAATGTTATATAAGGAGAGTCAATTGCAATCTTAATTTTACACAATCGTAGAAATTTAAAACTACATTTCCTGATTTTGACACTTTTTTACTTCTTTATTTGAGACTGTTTACATGGGAAGCTTTTTCCGAGCGTTTCTCCTTACAAACCGTGTTTTTTTTTTTCAATATATATGTAGTCCATATGGGAAACAAAAAAACTTTTCTTTTTTAAGCTAGAAATGTTATGGATTTCCAAAAGGAACGCATTGAAAACGGGGTTGATAGGGCACAATCGAGAAACCGCTACCCGTGTGGCCAGACCCCAACACTTCACACTTCTTTACAGAGTTCTTAATTTCATTGTGGGTGGTGTTCCCTCGGATTGATTTCATGTATCGAAAGAAGAAACGACTTCGGCAATTAGAAATATGGAAACCCGGTCGGCAAAGATGCGTCATGACAATATTGTGAAATGACTCGATGTCGATGGTAAATTCTATTTCAAGTAAAGCCCATCTCCTTCCTATATACATATACACTCCATTATCATCGCGACAACTAACATGTCGCGGTAAGGCAAAGCGCATGGTTTCGAAAACGTTGTCTCTCGTCCTTAATGTTTGGAATGTCTAGATTATTAAATAGTGTCTATGCCACTAAAAATCAACTTCTTTACAGCATAAGTGCCGTTAAGCTTTTTTACCACTTCTTGAGCAATTAACTTTGTATCGAAAGTAACAATGCACAATCACAATACGCATAGATGCACGTGGAGACCGAAGTTAATGTAAAGCAAATATATAGTTCACTTACATTTCAATAAGATTGTTCAGTCTATGCTTAGAACCCTCAGATGGTTTCTGCCTAATTTTCCAATGTTATCGGTTAACTGCGTACTTTTATTATTGCTTGATTACTTTAGGAAATTAATATAATACGTTGAGTGACAAAGGTCCGTGCTAAGTGAAAGGGCGCGCTCCAAAAAAAAAAAACTTAAAGCCTTAAGCTAGTCTTACAACCGGCCGTACGTGCTCTACGGGCTGTCTACGGGCAAATTTTGAAGAAATCGTACGGGACCCGCACGTAACACGCACGTCACACGTACGTCGCACGTACGGCACACGTACGGGTTTCTGCCCGCAGACTGCCCGTATGTGCCCCGCAGGAGAAAATGTGTAAGCACATTTTTTGCTGCGGGCGCTCTACGATCATAGAATCGCAAGTAGTCCGCAGGAAGCACGCACGG
The DNA here is from genome assembly GCA_001703475.1 of Hydroides elegans. Taxonomy (NCBI): domain Eukaryota; kingdom Metazoa; phylum Annelida; class Polychaeta; order Sabellida; family Serpulidae; genus Hydroides; species Hydroides elegans. The sequence goes on along the minus strand of LQRL01080098.1, from coordinate 15,291 downwards.
AGCCCGTACGGGACACGTACGGGTCCCGTACGTGAACGACTGGAAGGCTACGTGCTCTGCGGGGCTGCTACGATCAGAAAATCATTTAAAAGCTGCGGGGCCCGTACGGGCGACCGCCCGTACGGCCGGTTGTAAGACTAGCTTTAAGCTATATTCATATACAAACACATTGCAATTATGATCCCTACTGATCATGCACACAGCGCATAATATTATGCGTTTTTTTCCCCGAATGCGCCCTTAAATCGTTTCCGTATAATATTATACAATTGAAACAACACAAGTTTACATGGACAAACTACGGTCTTGTAATTTGAATAGGCTTGTGTTCTATAATTAAAAAAAGTAAAAAAACATATTTGTCGGTTTTGTGTTTTCAAGCCAAATGATGATTTCCGCAATTTTGCTATCATTTCTAAGTGTGATGCATAGTCAAAAGCAATATTTCAATATATCTAAATATAAGATTTATGCGAACTGTATAATCAAATGTTTTGATACTCACTACTATTGTAGGCTTGAACTGCACTTCTTTGGGCTCCAGTTAATTGCATTAAAAGTACAACACTTGCAATATGAACTAACACATACATCCTTGAATTTTCAAAGGTTAAAGATAATAAGTTAACTCAAATAATGAATTTGTACTTTGTAATTGTCTGAAAATAATCACATTATCAAATTTTTGATATTTTCGCGTATTTTCAAATTTTATTTTATACGCATCTAGAAATATTCCAAGCTAGATTTCTATCCGAGTAGGTGAATATTTAATGAGTTAAGTTGAGTTTATATTAACAACTTTTCGAATAGTAAGAATGCTAGTTTCTTAACATTTTTGACACGGGAATGTCTCGCAATGACTTTTTTGTATTTCCAAAATATTCAGCTGACTAGTCGTATGTTTTGATATTTTGACAGTTTCTGTTTTATGAAAATATATCCATTTCATCTTCACAAAACATCGACGGCGTGAAATTGAATATGTTTCAACAAAACGGTTTTTATCATCACAAAAAAATATAAATAATTTTTATTTTTCTCGTTTGTTGTTTTTAAATTCAAAACAAATGCCATTTCGAATTTAGGCAATGCCTATGGATTAGCTTCATCATTAAATTGAAGGAATTCACTTTTTTCTTGCCTTAACGGAAATCAGCTGAAGCCAGATGTGTATCCGAAACAGTTGTTAAAAATATGTAACTATGCACTTGAGGTTACACTCAATGAAGTGGGTCAGAAAAATAGTACGTTTTGGGATTGACTTTATTTAGAGTTTGTGATTATTGATTGTTCAATAAATTTTAATCGACAATGTTATTTGTTATTTCATTATGGCACAATGTTCTATGGAGTCTGACATTAATGATATCCCCCCACATACCGGACCCTTATTCGCATAATCACCACCAGGTCTGAAAAATGAATCAGTCATATTGAAACCAGCAATCGTAATAAGAAAATAGCATCTGCTCTTACAAAATGTGTGTATCACACAAAAAAACTTGCGTATCAATTTGTTCTTTATTCAAACCCTGTTCAAATTTCCGGATTTGTGTCGGGAAAGCGATTGCTTTAATTGACAGAGAATGGGATAATATATTTTTTTTAATTGTGAGATTTTTGTTCGTAAAAGTGTTCATTGAGTTCTTTTGGATGTCACACTACTTGACAGCTAGCGCTGAAAACCATCTATTATGACAAAAAGAATTATATGTCAATCATGACAACACTTCATAAAATGCATTTCTCTTGCTGCTGTTGAATGTATTAAATGGGGGAGAGAAAGCGCATTTGGAAATGTTGATGTAATAAATGCTAATTGCTAACAGAACCGGTGATGCTTAATGGGTTAAGGACCAAAGATGTTTAAGGACTGGGCTACAAGATTATTCGCGTTTTTTTTTCATAGCAAACCGTTTTATGGTTTTAAAAATTGGGTCACACTTGAAGCTTTGTCTGGTCAAATCAACCGTGTTTGTTAATGTATTCAATAGGGAAAAAACTCAAAACGCTACCTTAATACTCGATGTTTAAGCTAGGCGCGTTGTTGAGTTTCGCATAAAGAAATTAATGAATTCATTAATTGGAAAACACAGGGGGTGAAAAAAGCTTCCCGTGTATCCGGGCCATAAGAACCAAAGCAAAGAGGAAAAAGAACCATAAAAGTGTAAGGAGAGGTCAAATTCTGTCTGACCTATCCTGTCGTTCATATAAAATATGAATTATGATGTATTTGAAATTCCTTTCACCGTTGTCAGATTTGGTTATAATTAGGTTAACAAGATTTTTCATTAACTGAACTTCTTTGGCGTGTGTCTAGTCGTGTTTTTACCATGTTAATAAAAAAGCTTTTTATATTTTAAATTCCAGAAAGATGCCTATTTCAAATCTGTAATAGAAAATTCATTAAGAAACACTTTTGATAAAATCGCGATAAGAATTTCGTTCAGAAATATTTTTTGGTTGTATTGTGACACATCTTTCGATATAGCAACAAATCTGTCATGAACTATTTTTTTAACGAAAATTGCTTTTTTAGAAGCTTGCACAATATTTCATTTGAAGTATTAAGTCATTTGAAGTTCAAACAACTCAAATAAAATACTTGTATTAAACATCATGGACCCTCGCCCTTAAAATACTGCCTCGGTTCAAATGAGTGTCCGACAGAAATTTTATTATGCCTGATATACGCTTTCTGTAGCAGGAGTACCCAGTTATTTATTCGGTGAAATATCTATTCTGCTGGGATATACATGTATTCCTTGCTGGCATTTTTTTTGCAGAAAAGAATATATATTAAAACTTCACTTTTGTTTTATATAAAGAAAAAAGAAAAAAGAATGAGATATGGGAATATACAAATTTTGGTGAGATTTTAGATGGGCATGAAGCATTGAAGGGTATCTATTTTTGCTGACATCGATTTGCTGGCAACGATTGTCGGGCTTTCCTGGCTGGCAAATAT
>LQRL01080097.1:0-11401 GCA_001703475.1 Hydroides elegans | reverse complement strand
AACTCACATAATGAACCAACCATGCTTTTGATACACTTGAAGACTCTAATGTGAAAAATGTTTTGTCACCCGTCATGGAATATTGTAATATTGTGATGTTGGTGAAATTGTAAATACCAAGTTAATTACATTTTGCTAATCTGGAATGATTGAAGTTGATTATGTGAAAATTTCATTTCAAAAAGTTAACGCATTAAAAAGCTATAGACCCAAACACTCACCAGAGCGTTATTTTTTTTGAACACGTTATTTACTATGATTGGTAAGATAAACTATTATATGGCACGTCAAAAATCACAAACTTTGATAACTTCATATGTCATTGTACGAATACTATTCACTTTTTCCTTTCTAAGGCTCACCTTTTACACTAATAAGTTTAATTAGTTCTCCTTATCATATGTTGGACCTTGTATGTCCATTCTATTGCTTCCAATTCTAATAACATTTCAAGAGTGTATATTTTCTTACATTGATTAACTAGAGGCTAAAGGCCTTCGATCCCCCGTGAACTGTCAATAATCATTTAATTTAGCATGATCAGCATTGGAAAAACAAAGGCATCAGATGCAAAGCCCGAAGCCTATGCAAAATATTTTCTTTATTAATACTTTAGGTTACTTAGAAATAGAAGGTGATATTATTTTTGTCCTTCTAACAACGTCTTTCCTACAACGTCTATCTCACAATGTCTTTCTTACAACGTCTTTCTCACAACGACTTTCTCACAATGTCTTTCCCAAAACGTTTTTCTTCACAACTACTTTTTCTCAAAATCTATCTCACAACGTCTTTCTCACAACGTTTTTCTTGCAACGTCTTTCCAACAGCGTCTTTCTCATAACGTCTTTCTCACAACGATTTTCTCAAAATGTCTTGAAAACAACGTCTTCTCACACAACGAATTTCTCAAAACGAGCTCCAGCTTGATTCCTTCAATAAATTCTATCATTTGGAACATTTGTGGTCGATCGAAATAAAAACCCCGAGGCACAACTTCAATATTTGGCTGTTTTGTAAAGTAGAGCTCTAGCTTAATTCATCCACAGCTTGTTCCATCATTGAAAAATATTCGGATCGGAGACGGATCGACATGAAACTATGATGACATTGAATTCTTGCTTCGCAACTCGCAAAGCCAGGGTATATAGTGACTTTCTTACGCATACCAAAATATTTAAAGAATAACATCTTATCTTATCACCCACATTTCCTCAACTGAATATGAAATGTCCATTTTTCGAAGTCTCTAGAATCAACAATTTTCAACCGATCGAGATGAAACCTTGACGAGGCACAACTTCAAACATTGGTTTATACGTGTATAAAATTTGAAAGCTCTAGCTGAATCCCTTCATACAAAACTCGCGTGCACAAAGTGCTTGGCATCTGAAAAAAAGTTAAAAATCATCCATTTTTAAAGTGCTCTAGAATCAACAATTTTCAACCGATCGAGATGACACCTTGACGAGGCACAACTTCAGACATTGGTTTATACGTGTATAAAATTTGAAAGCTCAAGCTGAATTCCTTCATGCATAACTCGCGTGCACTAAGTGCTTGGCATCTGAAAAAAAAGTTGAAAATCATCCATTTTTAAAGTGCTCTAGAATCGACAATGTTCAATCGATCGAGATGAAACCTTGACGAGGCACAACTTCAGACATTGGTTTATACGTGTGTAACATTTTAAAGCTCTAGCTGAATTCCGTCATACAAAACTCGCGTGCACAAAGTGCTTGGCATCTGAAAAAAGTTAAAAATCATCCATTTTTAAAGTGCTCTAGAATCGACAATTTTCAATCGATCGCGATGAAACATTGACGAGGCACAACCTTAGACATTGGTTTATACGTGTATAAAAATTGAGAGCTCTAGCTCAATTCCTTCATACCAAACTCGCGTGCACAAACTACCCTATGTCAAAGGGGACGGACAGACGGACAGACAGACGGACAGACAGACGGACAGACACGCTCAACCCCATATCCCTCCGTTTCACGGGGGATAATAAAATTAGAATTAGAATTAATTAAAATTAGAACAAATATGTATTAAATCATGAGGAAAATCGCATTGAATTTCCGAAAAATATTTATTTTTGTCTATTCTTCTTCGTCCGACTTGGGCATAGAATCGAGGCTACTCGAAAACGAGGTGATGTGCTCACTACTTCCGTCGGAAGTGAGTGTTGTCGTCACGTGCTCCGTTTTGCCACCGGAAGTAACCGTTTTGCTGATGGTCATTTCCTGTTTCGAAAACGAGGCTGGCATGCTGCTCTGTGATTGGCTGAAAAAGGCGGCTGCAGCAGAGGACATTGCACCTGACTCAGCCTGGCCTTCACCTTTGATGCATTTGTGTTCGGCCACGTGTTTAAAGGCGTTGACCGATTTCAGTGGATTGATCAGCTTTTTTCGGATCATATCCACTTTTTCGACGACCATTTTATTTTCGGGCGCGATATCGGCGATATCATTAGGATCTTCCACGATCGTAGCCTTGATAAAGCCACGTTTGATTGCATCACCCACAAAGATATGCTCATCATTCACGCTATGATAATAGGCGCCAGTATCGCGATTGAGTAATCCCAGCTGAACCGCGCGCGCGAACGTGATCTTATCATGCGTGCGTTGATCGACGACCGCGTGAATCGCGTACGTTCTCGTGACAATCTCGCTCGCTTGTTCCGGCGCCTCCTCGTCAAACTCCGCGATCAAATACCCGCTATCCAGCGCATCCGATAAGCTCATATTAGACCCAGTCATCGTATTCTTATAGAAACCCGATTTCTGATCCAGAATCCCACGATTAATCGCCTCATCCACACTCAAGTGCTGATCACTCTTTGCATCCACTACTCCCACCACAGTATACGGCCGTGACTCCTTCTGTGTCTTAATCGTCATCAACCCGACATCCGACCGCTTTTCCTTGGTCTTCTTCGTGGTCGTGAATTCCACTTTAATCAAGCCCTCGTTCATGGCTTCCGGTATGGGCATCGAGGTGCGCATGCGCTGATTGACGTAGAGCCCTTCTTCGCTGTTGATGATGCCCAAGAGGACGGCCTGTTGCATTGAGACTTCCTCGCCATTGCGCGGGTCGATCACGCCTGTAATCACATCAAGGGAAGTGCGCAGGATGAGAGCAAATGAGAGAGTAAACTGGTTAATCTGATAGCTATATCAAATATGGGTTTTGTTTTCTATAATTTCATTAAAGCATATTTGTTTTCAGTTTTTTTATCTCGATATCTTATGTTATATAAGTTGGTTGTATGTGAAACATTAAGGCAGATATTCTGATAATATGCATTATGTCTGAACATCAATTAAGTAAATGTTGAAATTTAAGCGAAACAAAACGCAAGGTACGGATATTCGGTGAAGGCACGTGGATAATTAGACTCAAATAAACTCGAAGCGTTCATAGTCAGACTGAAAGTTCGGTAAGTGTTTTCGGTAGTATACGGGAGAACCTTTAATCGATAAGCGAAAACAAATTCTAGTTCGATAATCTTTTCATCGCAATCGCTACAAAAAAAATATTCGATATTATCAGATTAACCAATTTACAGCGGAAGACTCCATCATTGCAGCTCCCTTCGCAAATCGAGACTATTACGGGTAGCTGTATATACATGCCGAGAAAGTTAAACAATGTCGTTAGCAAAACTCCGTGTCCCTTGATTAAGTTCAGAAAAGATGTGATTGGTTCATAAATCGCACATGCGCAAAGGTGGTTGTTTGTACCACGTGGTAAAACATTTGGAATGTTGGTTATATAACTCCCATAACAATGAGTGAAAGCATTACACATTTTAAACAAAGTTTAGAAAGATTTAGACAGATATAAAGCAACTAAATTTCTTAGTTAATGATATTTAGCTGTAAAGAAGGATAGAATATTTAGGCATTATGATTTAAGGAAATCCATTCGAAATTCAAAACCAATCTTTTAAGCATTTATTCAATAAACTCTTATTAATACTATATCACATTAAATGCAATATATCACAAAGCTTCTTTTAAATGTCATTTAATGAAACCATGCAGATATTCAAAGTTTAACATGAAAGAGAAAAACGTTAACAAATTTGGGTAAAAAGTCTTTCACACTCTGGTGCTGTTAAACGTGATATTTTGACACGATTTTTCCCACTCTGGTGCTGTTAAACGTGATATTTTGACACGATTTTTCCCCCCGAAACCCATTCCAACCCATGTTATCGAATACACGAATCTGATAGTATCCCTTAAATTAGCATAAACTATCATTTTAAATTGAATACTTCAATATAATTTCAGCAAAATATGAATAAGATTACTGCAAAATCATAGAATACGTATTTTTACCTAAACACTCGATGAAAAGTTTTTTTCTTATCCTACGTATATGTTTTCAAACTATTCCGTTTAATGTTTTGTGATGTCTTTATAGATTTCACTCTATTAGTCCGGTTTTGGTTTTTATGGGTTTAACTCTGTTTTTTTAATCAATAAATGAATCATCTACCTAAAACAGCTAAAAGTAAACTATTCAGACAGTTTCTAAGTGCAAACTGCATATCACTGGAGGTTCATCAAGCAAGTCCATACGTCAGTCAGTCTAATGACTTAACCATCACATGAATACTAGCACACAACGAATGGTCTATGTCGTTTTATGGACGATTACCAACAGGCGTACAACTATGAGCCAATATTATGATGGATGCATCAAAATAGCGTTTATTAGTCATATATGAGTTGGTCAGAAGCCAGTTGTTTAAGCCGTTTAACTTATGTCTAAGGTCTAGGAACAAGCAACCTTAAGCTTTTAGAAACAAGGATGCCTAGCAAAACAGTCATGAACATGCAATTTAGATTTTTTTTTTGACCAAGCCAATATGTACAAGCTTTAATATAAAAGTCAAACATGCGCTAAAGATTTTGACTTTGATTTTGAATTAATTTTGATGCAATATTAAGATAAAATTGTCTCGTTCTTCATTTGTCTTTAACCACAAATAACGTGAATGGTGATGCAAGTTTAATCAAAACAAGTGTATTAAAACTAAAAACTGTAATCAGGTAACCAAAATGTAACACATAATCAAATTTGTAAATGATTTTTAAAGAACTCAGAAATAAACGATATTTTTAAAAACAAAACATTAAACAGTATATTTACAAAAAATATCGAAATTTAGAATTAAACAGGCTTTTGTTTATTGATATTTGTATTCTTGGTACACATGTCACAAAATCAATTAATAAATTCGGTCTTAAATTACGTCCAATACATACATGTCTTTGCGATATTTTGTAATTGGTATAGATTCGTGTAAATATCCAATCACTTATTTTTGTCGACTGACACACTTACCTATGTTAAAAGATGATCTGACGCGCTGAGTATGATCTGGATATATTTTTCAATACTCTTTAATAATTGTTCTTATTTTACAAATGTGTACGTTGAAATAAGTAGCCCAATTACCCGTGTGTTAATGTTTAAACAAAGTAGCTTAGGTAAAAATGATAAGATCTAAGTGTGCGCAACGCGCGCCACATAATTCCCAACATCAAAAATTTACATTTTACGACATTTAATAATGATACATATCTTATCCCACGAGATCAAACTGGTCCATGCATCTCATGTTTATACATATAGTCATCTATCTAATTTATCATTTGGACCATATATGTGGTAATGACCAATTTTCACTTAAAAGTCTACGTTTCCCTGACCTAGCGACTTATCAAATGTCACACACCCATGATGTCTATGCTGCCAATGCCTTACATAAATATAATATTTGTTTCTACCCATTCATTCTATGGATATCTAAATGATTCGGGAAATTCCGATTAACTCCTTAATACAGTTCACTTAACAATTATATCTTATCGAACTCACCTTGATGGCTGAAGGTGACAATGTCAGAGCAGCTTCCCAAGCATGTGTGAAATGAATGATTTTACCGTTTTTTTGCAGGGAATACGTCAACCTCAACATTGTCTTTAAGGCATATGAAATAACGGGCGAAAACAAAGCAAGCTCTATATCTCTCTTCTTACCAGTAATGACGAATGTCTTTCGTTCCTCGCCCTCGGCGTGAAGCACTTCTTCGGTGTTGGCTACTTCCGTCACGACCTCCTCGGTCTCCTCGCCGTTTACCACCTGTGTAAAAGGAATGTAAGGATAATGAATTGATGATTATAGAATGTGAGAAATATGATAGCGTACCAAATTCTTTAATATTCTCTCCGAATGTTCACAGGAAGGGGATGCAAGGATGATAATGTATTTGAATATTGGAAATGTTGTAGATATGAGAGTGTTCTATTTCATAAGTTCTTAATCCTCTGCAAAAGTTTGTTTATAACGGTAGATAATACATAATCAGCATTTAAACATTATTGTCAAACGGTTGACCTATTCGAGCAAAACATCGTAATATCAGTTCACTGAGCATTGACACAGACGCCATGATATTAACATAATTTAGCAGCAATTATAATTGAGCGCTTTGCGAAATTATACTTCAAGAAAACGAAAACACCAACCATTTCACTGGTCTCGATCGTTTCCACCGTTTCTCCGCTCTCAGTTGTCTCAGTCTCAGTCGTGATAACCGTAGTTTCCGTTTCCGTGGTCAAGGTCAGCGTCTGCTCGGTCTCCTCGTAGCTCGATGTCTCTTCCTGTGACGTCACTTCCGGTTGAGCGGAAGAGGTCAAGGACACGGTGGTCTCCACTTGGATCTCGCTGCTCTCCCAGCCGCCCTGTATATGGGGATAAATATTCTGCAATCAATAATACTAATAGCTCGCTTGTAATAGTAAAGCATTGGTTTTAAGGCTATTGTCTTATTTTCAAATACTTAGCTCTCCTCTATATGTAGTAGTATTTTTAATAGTTTCACAAAAACTTAGCTCTTCTCTTAATGTAGTATTATTTTTAATCGTTAAAGCAATAGGAATACCATTTTGATTTTTAAACAAATAACAAATATAAACCCACATGGCACTTTGTTATTCTAATAGCAAATACATGTTCAATGAATGAATTTCGTTAAACCTTCGCTCGCACCTGTTCACTTAAGTCTGTTGTATCCTTAGTAACCACGATGTCACTCATTGATTGAGGCACCACTTCACGAACAGTCATCGACCGGAAGCGATCGCTTTCCGAGCGGAAACGAGAGTCAACGTCGTCCGAGTCGAATAAGGCCGAGCCGACGTTAGCACTCCTGGTAAAACGAGATAATATATGGAAGGGATTAGCCCGGTACTCTTAGGTTTGTTTCATTACATAAAAAGCAAGTTCAAACTTCATCAAAGCGCTTTAGATTGGTATCAGATTGGAACCATTAGCAATCTTTTGCATTATTGTATTCCTGAAAATATCGGTGTTAAAAATCAAGAAAGGAATAAACTATAAGTATTTAGTATTTTAGTTATACATTTTGGAGGTGATTTTAGCTTTATGCTCTTTATGGACTATTTGAATCAGTTTCATATCCTTGAAGTCAACAGTTTGATATGGGACATGTATACAAATTGACACTTCATATTAAGTACTTACTGGACTACGTCACCAGTACTGAAATACTGCAGCTGCTGCCAGCTGTTAACCAGCAGCATATAGTCGGAGCTTTGGGAAGTTTCCACGAGTACTTTGTAAGTTTCCCATTGCCTCAGGCAACGCTGGTAAGTGAACATGCAGGTGACAAAGTTGGCATGGGATTTATATGAATTCTATTCAAGTTATTATGAAAAGTCGAGATAAGGGTGTTGATTTTGGATTATTTGGTAGTCATTTATCAGGCCCAACCCTAATTGAAAGAAAAAATGCTAACCATATAAAATGAATAAATTGGTAGTTTAAATTGTTTCCTATTTGCTATATTTAACAGCTGTAAGTTTGATTAAACCTACCATGAAGTGCATTAGAATTTCTTCGATGTTTTGTATGTGACCTTTGTATTCGCGACTGAAATTCCTGTCTGAAAATATAGAGGTATACATGTATTATGATTAAGGTATTCTTATCATTTATGATTGAAGTTGAGTTAAAAAAAGATAAAGGACTTTAAAGAACTATTAAAAATCCCCCCCCTTCTACGAGAGTTCTCAAACAGGTTCTATCGATATAAGAAAATCTGTTTGCTTGTCTTTAAAATTCCTTAATAAGTGAAGCATAGTTAAAATCACATTTAACAGGATACCAGACAGTTAAATATTTACCAAAGTCCTTTGTGTTTCCGAGTTTTAGCAGTAAATCTGACGTGGTGTTGAATCTCTGATTGAGCGTCTTGTATCTGTCATACGGGCCCCAGTGTCGTCCAAACACCTCGCGTATTGATTGGATGATTCTACTCATGCGCATTTTGTCGTCTTCCAATAGACTCGTCACTTTCGGCTTCTATTAAGGAACACATATTATTTTGTTACAAGATCTAAAATGAAGCGACAAATGCAATTTACAAATTCAGGATTGCTATGTGTCCATTTCACATTTACGTTTTGAGTTACATGTAAATAGTTAACGCACAGCTACTTAAAATTTAAACTGATTCATAAGAGAGGGCATTATCGCTAAACATAGGAAATAGGGACAGTAGGAAGCGCGTAAAAATACAGAAACAGTCGTATTCAAATTCGGACAAAATTACAAATTGACCATTTCTCAAATGATTATGTACAAACCTGTTCATCGGTCCAATCTTTGAATACAAAGAGGAAGTACTTAATGAGCGCGTCGCCTGATGATCGCACGTAGGTCGTCCATGTGCTCAGCAGCTTTACACGTAACCTGCGTTCACATCACAATTAAAATAGAAAACACATCGAGTTTAAGTCGCAGTCAAAACAATATTATGTATTATAGAGTATATTGTATGATACGGCAAAGATATACTATATATGAATAATTATGGATCGATTAGGCATAAGTGTTTTTGCCGGAACGTATAATTTCGCGCGCAAAAATGTCAGAATGCAAAACGAAAATTTGGATCCCTTGGAAGTTGTGTAAAATATGTTTCGAAAGAAACAAGCTTCCGTGATTTCATAAATAACAAAAGTGTCCCGCTTTTGAACATTTTGTAGGACAACAATTTTGATCCAGCACATACAAAGATATTGCTTATCCTATGTTTATCTTTTTTTTTTCATGCATTACCCTTAGGGAAAACACAATATAAAGGCAGTGGATTTAAAACCCCCAATACCTGGATACGGCTGTGACGGCCTGTGGGTCGGGTCCCGGTATGACACAGATGACCGACGGAAGACGAGACTCGACGGCGTGAATGTTGCGAACCGACCATAACTGCGTTTGTGAGTTGTCAATCAGGGTCAGTTCCTCGCCTTCCGATACGCTTATCTAAATGAGATATGTTGATATGTGGCGTGAAAGGATAGCAAGGAATATTTCCTGTTTTTTTTTCATAATTAACATAAATATGTTTTTTCCTTTAAAGACATATTGTACCACACAAAACATTTTGGATAATGCAATAAACATGTGACTAAATCGGTAATTTTACATTTATTATTAGATCGTATTTTTTTTATTCAATTTTAGATTTGAATTTTTAAGCGATGAGAATCATGATTAAATGTAAATTAATCCTTTGCGTTTCATAAAAAAACCTATAATAACTAACATTCAGCGAAAAACTAAAAAATACTTAATTTGACAACAATCTAAACTTATTACCTCGTTAGTTTTATAATCACAAAGTGATGTTACAGGTCTGTAGTAGTCTAGAGGTTGTGTTCTTAAATGCACTGGCACAACTTTTCCACTGCTTTCCAGAAGAGTAGCCATCTTACTCTGCCAGTGTAGGAATACCGTCACGGTTTCCTGAATAAAAATAAACTATCTATAATATGGGATTCGATTACAAGTGAATATCGAACCATACGTTTTATTTACTATATTCAAACATGTATATTTAAGACAGGTTGATTCTTTTGACAATCGAAATGAATTCATACTTGTATATGTGACATACTTTTCAGCACCATTTATTTCTTTAAGGTTAAAGTTTACCCATTTATTTTTTCCTTATTTAACTAGCACAAATCGATAACATATTGAATAGATCGAGAAGAACACCAATGTGTAAAATCGGTAACGGAAAGATATGTTTAATTACCTTAAATTGTAAGACGAGTTTGTGGATATCACTGCCTTGAACGCTATCATTAAGGGCGGTCAAACAGCGTTGCAGCTCGCCAGGCATCCAGTGTTCGTATTCGGTGACCGTATGGAAAAACTGCAAATTGATTCATTTATATAAGAATACAACAAGATTGGACCATTTGTATGATGATCATTAATCGATTGAACTCCCCTTAAACCTTAAGAGAAGAAGATTATCACTAAATAATAGTTGCTTTTTTAAAATACATCAAATGTAGATATTTTCATATCTAAGCGTTCCTATAGCTTTCCTTTTTATCGTGATTATTATTTTTAAAGTCTCTAAAAAGGAGATAAGGTATGCCATGAATTCCCCATAAATTTCATTCTAACAACTCGAAACCTGCATTCCAGTCATTCTACAAATCAAGTGGTTAATTGTTTCTGGTGTTTTATAACATAAATAAGCAAATGACTTACCTGATGATATTCGGAAACGTGTTTCAAGTGTATATCTGAGCATTTTAACAGTTTTGAGATCCAATTCCAGTTGTCTCTGACGGCAAGAATACAGCCTTGGGCCGCTCGGCCCATTCCTTCTCCTTGTGGCGATGCACCATCTGTAGACTTCGGCGATACATCCTTGCATGCATTTGACACCAGCGCGCTTGCTTTTTGAGCGAATTCCATGGATAAAGTCTGAAATTCAAATGATTGTTTATGAATGGAACTTTACTTTGAATGAGAACTTTATCGAATTAATGAAAAAGCACATATGCGGAAAGAACGCTTGTCTCCTTTTGGAATCAGCCACTACACAACTTAATGGGGTTACGCAAAAATAAAACAAGAGGAAACAGCGTGGAAACAACGAGGAAACAAGCATTTAATAATAATTTTCAATCAAAGAACGCAATCACAAACGATCGCTCGTGGTTGCTTCCTCGTTGTCTCAACACAGTGTCATCAACGTGAAAACAAGCGTTGTTTCCACATATGTGTTTCTACCTTTAGTATATACATCGCTTTTAATTTAGACGCGGCGTAAATCAAATTTCTGGTGCAATCCTTTTTGTGATCACGCCATATGCAAGTGTTATTACTTATACTTCTAGTATTATTGTTTATATAATTTAGTTTTCTATACATATTATGCGTACATTGTGTAACATGACAAGGGCCCCCTTTGTGTTTCTTCCCTGAAATAGTCCATATTGCTTGCTCCGAGTAAACAAAGCTATATATCTTTTATACGTCCCAA